>JASCZW010003818.1:0-34307 GCA_034211315.2 Aedes japonicus
CAGTATCAACATCAACACAAGAAGCGGGCTGGTTGTAAAAGCAGAGCTAGTGAGTGCGCGTTGTAAAGAACAGGGTAGATGTGTTTATGAATGGTGTGTGTTGGTGCCGAGAATAAAATGAATAGCGAATGAACACCTGTATCGGTTCACATGCTGTGTTGCCGTATTTTCGACGCTGGAGTGCGGGATTGTTTTGACAGTGCCGGGACCCGATTAAAGTTGCGAGCTCCTTTTGGTTTTCCTACAATGTCTTGTTTGGATTGTTAAGCATGCATTTATGTTGTAGAAGTGTTAAGATTAATATGAAAATCAAATTGAAATGCATGTTATTACTAGGCAGACCAGAAAAATATATGGATTTGGATTAAAATGCATAGAACCCTATAAATACGACATTAAATGAATTTTATGTTATAGCGAACAATAACATCTGTATTACCCTAGGATGTAACAACAAATCTCTCCATCGGAACAACCACTGCTTTCTCCTGATTAACATACAATCTTAGTAAAACTACGCTAATATATTGAGACCTTCATTAACAGAGCAGTACTAAAGGTTTCCACTTTTTTAATATTGATTAAAAATTAAAATGTTTATATCATTTAGCTTTAGGTTGTGGTCAACAAACTGATAGTTGAGGACCAACTTTGATACAATACCTAGCATAAATTGCTAGTATTATGCATTTGGATTTGTTTTATTGCGATCATTACATATTGTTTGTCACGTCCATATTGGTATTTTTCTACAGCCTAATAGATTGGTTTTTCAAAAAAAAAACCAGACAAACAAGGGTAGATGTAATTTATTTTTCAACAATATCGAATCGTAAACATAAGTTGAAGCCAGTGATCGTGATCGTCAACATTAGTTGAAGCCAGTGTTAAACCCTACTAACTTTACCTCGTAAAAATTGTGAACTAAACTGAAAATATGCAGATGGCTCTGTACAGCGAGATCACAAGTTTTTTTTCACAAACACTTTTGTCAAATAGCTAATGCTGATTTGTAACCATATCGGGGTGAAAGCACACGTTTCATAGCATATTTAGGCGGCTGCAACAATAATATAGAAATTGCCTCACACAGATTCTAAATAAAATTCAGATTCAAAACAGAATTGATTATACATTTATGCAAACCGTTTGAGTATTTTTAAACATTTTAATTACCTAAATTAAAATTATGCAAATCATGAGAAATTTTCCCGCGCAGTTTGCAAACATCTCGCCATTGCAGTGCTAGTTTTATACAAGCTCGATTTGTATACAAAAAGTATATGCTAAGCACAAGCTTGATCTTCTGCGACCTATTACTGAGGAAAAAAAAATCTTCATGGCTCAAGTCAAAAGTTTTCCTAGAATCTCGCAATCTCGCAGGATATACGTTTTCAACTGTTAATTGATGTCAGATTCGGCAGCTAAAGTATGTCACCAGATCTATAGTCTCTTATTGTAGTTACATGGTTTTGGCTAGTGATCCTCAGAGTATAGAGATATGCGGAAGCGACCATGTTGAGCCAATCGAGCGGCAAGTACTGTCAAAATCTGAGCCAAACGAGCATGTTTACTGTTTTTCATTTTAGTCAATTAATTTCACTGGTGCTGTGTTGTCGGTATTTTTAAGAGAATTCTGCTCCAGTGTCTAATTCTGTCTGTTGTTTGTTGCGCAGAATCCCACATAGCCGCTCAATAATGAAATCGCCAAGTCGAAGTCAACATTAAGGATCACCTACATACTCATTCAAGGTTGCAATATTTAGTAATCATCAGAGTATTCGAAAGTCCATACGACAGTTTTCCAGCCAACCCGCTCCAATCTTGTCTCGATTTTGTAATGTACATATCCGGTGATACATTGGCGTACACAAAAGTTTTCAAGACGTAGGTTGTGTTGACGCAATTTGATGATTTAACACCTCACGCGGTCTTCATAGTGATAGTTTTTTAAATATATAATAAGACAAATTACTTGTGCGTTATAAATGTAAACAATGGTAGCTTACATCGACAAAGTTACGCACAAAGCTGTACATTGTACTCTGCGGAAGTGTTGGCAGCTAATGTAAAACAAAACGAACACCGTTGCTAAACCGTCGGATTGAATATCCGCTTATCTCTGTACTCTAAGGATCACTAGTTTTGGCTATATAGGAATTTTACAACTTCGTGTATCGTGTATCCACATATCATTTTAAGTTGGCTGCGCGATTGTTAAGTCCTCCCTTGGTCTCCCTCAGGTCATTCAGCTTCAAAGCAACAGCATGCTGGAGGTAGTTCGATTCGATTCCCAGAATGGTCGAGGAATTTTTCGTAATTGACAGTTTCTCGACTCCCTTGACGTGGAGCATGGTTGGCTACTGCCATACAATCATACTAATGAAAACGTGGTAGTTGGCATCAACGGCAAGCTTAGAATGCTTTCAAAAGGTTGTTAGCCTGTTTTCGAGCAGTGAATACTCCGGGTGAGTTCTAAAATAAGATAACTATTTCTTTTACCTGCTTCGCAAGGATTTTTTACGGCTTCTAATACAGTATATGATACGTTGCCGTTTTTAGTGATGCTTTCCAAAATAATTGCTGCGTAAGTATCCTGATGTGTCAATTTACAAAGAGGAATTTAATAGACTGCGTGCTAGAAGCGTCTAACTATAAAATAGCAAATATGATTGCTGATCATGAAAGTTTCAATATTGAGTATTATATCTACGTGCCCTCGCGAGATAGTGAGATCCATTATTGCTTGTTGGAGCGGTACTATGCTTTTGCGGATAGTGGTAGTTACATTCTTTTGAGAGTATCAGTTAACCAAAACGAACACTGCTGCGAGGTGCAGAGGATTCCTTCAAAGCGAATACCACGTCAACACGTTCCTTACTATTCTCTACTTGACCAGCAGTCGGGCACGGTAAGCGCCGGTATTGCTTTATAATGGGTTATCAATTTTTACACATCGAGGATGCATGTTAGTCCCAAACATTATCTGTTGTTTTTGTGTGTGTACATATAGCTGATCTGGCAATAACGAAGTAGCATCCTTGGGTAGTTAATCAATCATGTTTATGCTCAGACTCGTTTCGTGTGACCTTCACCTGTGCTGTTCTCCCAAACTATGTAAAGATAGCTACCAAGGGTATATAGTTGTACCAACTGCAAAAGACTGGGTCATTCAAATAGTCATTGTAGCAACAAATTCTGTTGCGGCAACTGTGGTAAAAATCACACAAGCTGTGCAGAAATGTATATATTGTGGTGAGAATCCTCACTCTTCGCAGGAATGCCGAAGGTACAAAAGTCAATCTGACTGATTAACTCTGACTCTGACTCATCTGACTCATCTGATGAATGTAATTCTTCAGTGGTAGACGCAACCAGATCCTCAGATAGAAAATGATCTTCTCCGAAAATGGACCGTAAGAAATCTAAATTCACCACCATAAGATCGAAAAAAGTGCAGGCTAATGAGAACAAATCATAAAAACGAAGGATCCTATTGCATCAACTCCTGGATGCAGTAAGGGCTTCCTGCCATTACTCAAGAAGAATAACAATAATATAAATGCTACTCCTCAACCTATTCAAAATGTTTGCAAGTCCAATCGAGGGTTGGACATTATGACATTCATTTTAGATATGTTCAATATACAGACCCTGTCAAAGCTTAGTTTCTGTCTTTCTTCCGAAATTGAAATCCTACCTTAAGCAATTGACTTTTTCATAGCCACTCCTAGTATTGATCATATCTTTCGATGGATAATTCATCGAACCAGTTCGATGATATAACCTATAACTATGTTTAAGTGGAACTGCCATAATCTAGTTAGCCTAAAGTAAACTCGTGGAAAATTTTATTTCACAATACCGAAAATCAACTCCACTTCCACGATTTTAACATTATACAGTTATAGAGACGATTCTCATTGAGCAATGCTGTGGGATCAAAAGTGCTACCCTTCCAACAAAACTTCAATTTGAGCTCTGTCTGGCGTCAAAATCGTCGCTTGCCAAGTAACTGCGAAAAGAATAAAAACTTTTGGATAGTTTCCGGTTGCGTTCCTCCCAGAGCTTCCATTAGCCGTAGTCAACTCTGGAATTGAGGTTAGAATTTAATAAATTTAGAAACCTTTGTGACATTCCTTCTAACCACGTCTTGTGTTCAACATGAGTATGCTGAATTCTCTCACTTCTTTCGCGTTCCATCTTTGTTGGGTGGTAAGGTGAAAATGTCCTTGATTTTGTGAATAATCATTTTTGAAGAATCTGACTGAATTTTAGGTACATTACCTTTAGGAATAGGTATCAATAGCTATATGATTTTACTTTAATGTTTACTACCACTGCAGTACGTGTGTAGTAATATTTGTCTAATGATAAGTTTAGATAAGTTCATTCATAATTCATAATTACTTGGCCATTTCTCACCTTTAGTTGAACCTCTATGTTGCTACAAAGAGGTTTCGACTATCTTTAACGATTGGATTTCAACTGTAATCTGTTTGCTAGGTTTAAAATTTACTGTATTAGGACTTATTAGTTATTAGTAGAAACACTAATTTTAAGGTGCACTAGTGCAAACAGCAAATCGTAGTTTAAGGATGAGAATTAATGTATTGGATTTACGAATCTAGAAAATGTGAGCTGTTTAGTGGAATACCTGTAACTAGAAATGTTAAGAAAGATTAGTATATTCCATTTATTTCAACTACCTTTATTGTTTATCTTGACAGATACATGTCTCGTCTACAATGTGCTTCTTGATGTCGTGTACTAATAACTCGACTGAGTTATTAGTACACAATCGAAGAAGTCTGCAAATTATAGACGAAATACTGCGTAATGTCGCGATAAACAATAGAGGTAGTTGGAAGTAAATTGAAAGCACTAATCTTTCTTCTCATTTCTAGTTGAACTAATGATTCAGTTTTGCACTGCTACCTAAATAAGCTAACTAAGCTAGATCCGACCAGCTCTCGCACCTTCTTCTTGATGTTCCTCGTGAGGTTTTGCACAACCGTTCCGTCGATGGTTTTGCTTACGTTTACCCAGTCTTTTTTAAATTTGATGATGTCATCTGCTCCTCTAGCCTTCTTCCGCAGCTTTCCTTTCATCAAAGCCCAAAATTTCTCAATTAGCCTTATTTGCGGACAACTTGGAGTATTCATCGTCTTTCCTTAAATTGGATATTGTTCGCTTCATACCAGTCCAAGTCCAATAACTTTTAAGGCAGCTTTAAATTACAAATTGGCGCTTCTTCCATCGATTGCTGCTAAATACTTCTATACTCTGGTCAATTGTTATTGCTATTGTCGATATCTTCAAGCATAGAAAGGCAACAAGCCCTTTAAAACAATAAGTATTGTTCCACCTTTCTCATCGTCCCGTATCAGAACAATCCTTTGTACGTGCGGTGGGTGTGGATAGCTCCGACCATCTATGTAGAACTTGTGGGCATATGGGGCTTGCTGGGTTCGTTATAGTAGCGCAATTAACATTTTTGAAAATGTGTATGAATCTTGAAGAATACTGGATAAACTTACCATCCCGATCAAAACATTTTTTTCTTTGCAACAGTAATTAAAGTGAATCGGCCAAATACTAAGTGAAATGGACTTTAAACATAGTATTATCAGAAAAAAAATTAGACTGATTGTTTATATCACAATAATAGAGTTATATCTACTTCAGGAACAGTTAATTAAGATGTTAACCCTTCTTTCTGTAAAATTCTCGAACTTTCTGTGGTACACCTGTCATCAGGTTCCGTACGTATCCTCAGACACACCCGCCGTGACAAATCTCCTTCTTCTCATGAAATCATCGGTACCATTTGCTTTCTTCTTAGTTTCTAAAAGTTTCCGGTTAACTAGAGACCAGTACTGCCCCAATGGCCGAAGTTCTGGACAATTTGTGGATTGGCTGTTTTTGGCAAATATTTGACCTCTTGTACCTTATACCATTCCAGGATGGATTTCACATAGTGACAAGAGCCCAAATCAGGCCAAAACAGAGCTGAAGATTCAAGGCTTCTGACAAACGGTAGCAACCGCTGTTGCAGACATTCTTTCTCGTACACAGCTTTATTGACAAAATTTTGAAATTTGCGACCACAACTACATGTGGCCTGCCAAATCAAATACTTCTTCGGAAATTTGGACACCTTCTTTGTCCGGAAATGCTCGGAAATGGCGTTACTTTGCATTGCGGTTGTAAGCTGTTTAAACTCTTCGAGTACGTATGTTTCGTCGTCCATTATGATACAAGAAAATGTTTGCAAAAAAATGGTGTAAAGCATCTTGCATCTGCTTCACTTTTTGTACGTATTATTTTGACTTCCCAACTTTTCGAGCCACATTCCACACAGAAAGATTGGGATTTTTCTCAATAATGGCTACCATCTTCTTGTCCATGTGTCGGGGGCATACTTTTCGATTTGTTCCACTTCCTACTTCCCGATCAACAGCCAAGCACTCCGAAATTTAACGTGGACAGGCTTTATGAGGTTGAATTATAGAAATTGTGGCTGCTGATGGATGGAAACTTCATGGGCAAATTTACTTTTTATGAATACTTTATACGGGATCCCGAAAAATGTGAGAATACAATAGTGATCCCATGCTCGCACCTGAAATTGGTTTTGATGAATATAATCAAGTTCCATCAGTTGGATAGTCAAACTGATTTTACATTTGGTCATCTTTGCTCGGTTATCGCTATATTCAAAATATTCCAAAACTGCTATTTCGAGCCTAACCAACCGAGTATTTGGCAAGCATGCATGCTCGTCTATACAGTGTGCTTTTCTGCTCTGCATAACTCAGCCATCAATCAATATATCTGTTGCTACTCACTTTGCTCCCCAATACGGAGTCCATATGCACGTACAGTGGGCCACCCTCGTCATC
The DNA here is from genome assembly GCA_034211315.2 of Aedes japonicus. Lineage (NCBI taxonomy): Eukaryota > Metazoa > Arthropoda > Insecta > Diptera > Culicidae > Aedes > Aedes japonicus. Next base: position 6,906 of record JASCZW010003818.1, read on the forward strand.
GTCATCGTCGATAAAGGCAAAATATACACGTCAGACTTTGCCGCAACCCAATATAAATGATGCGATGTAGTAGGTATCCTATATCTATACACTCTGCCTTCAGTGCACCCCGATCCGATCCCGAATGTGTTACCTTTTTGCTTCCTTCCATCCATCGCATCGGACCAGCCAGTTCAACCCGACTGTAGGAAGGTATCTACCTTCCAGAGAGCACACACTTACGTCGAAATCGTTTCACAGTTGGCTTCGTGTGGAAATATTCTTGGCCGTATAAATTTACATTGTGGGAACCGTGGGAACTTTTGCCAACTGCGTGCTGGCTGATGTGTAAATGTATTGGCCCTGCTCTCGATGATGGACCTACCAGCAGTCATATCGGCGAAGTGCGGTGGCTGAAAGACTGAGGCGCGAAGGGCGGCGAATTTTTTTTGGTTCTGGTTATAAACTTGGGAGGACTCGAATATGCAGCTCAAAGGGCCCGGGCGGATATACGACGTAGTATTTTTGGGTTGGTTTTTAATTTCGTTTCCTCTCGGAATTAAGGAGAGGCAAGTTTCGTGTATTTATGAATAAATCATACGGAAAGTGAGGGTTTTTAAAATTTAAATGCCACTACAAAGAAATTTCAGCCAATGCGGACGAAGATTATTTCATCCTTCAAAGTTGGACCTCCGACAGTCTGCCTTGATTTGGGCATTTAAAGAGACTGAGGACTTTGAATTTAAAAAACAGTGGCATTGGAGTTGAGTAAATCCAACGGCCAAAATGTTTTGACTGTGATATTTTTTTGTTTTAGATCAAAATTGCAAAATTCATCTGATTATCGCACATAAGACGTGCGTTTACTGAATCTACTTTCATTCCTCATAATATGAAGAAGGTACAACAGCACGCGGTTTATGTAATAAAGTGGCCCCTCAGTCAACGAAGTGTACAGAGAGCGTAAATTGTGCATGGAGAAAAGGCGTGGGAAAATATCAATCTTCTGCACTTGTGTACACGCTTTGCTCGCGAAGTTTTCTTTGTTCCTCATCGATGACCACTCTGCCACTACCGACGCGTTGTCATCACTATTAACATCATCATTCACAATAGGTCAGATTCGTAACTTCCCCGAATCTGGAATTAGCTTACCTAAATTGTTTAGATGTTCCTACTTTTGAGCATGATAAGAAACTGTTCCCATAATATGGTTACTCCTTCAATACCCTATTATTACCAAACGACATGAACCTATTCAAAATATACCTTGTAAGAAAACAATCAGCCAATCGTTTCAAATCGCAATGAATATCTGTCTCTTTTCACATATCTAGCCCATTTCCTCTAGACCATGGGAACCACGAAAAAGACCTCATTTGAGCCAAAATTTCAACAATAATTAATAATTGTATTTCAGGCTCATTTCATACTTTTCAACAAAGCCAGCCAAACTGGACAGCCAGGAAATAAAGAAACGACTTACCGCCGGCTGTCCGAAGGCAATCATCTTCAGCGGTCGTCGGTGGAGGGAGGGAGGGAGGAAAAAAAAACTTTCCCACAATCTCAAATAATGCCAAGAAATCCCAATCTCATTCTTCCTCCACCTCCAAAAAGTCGGCTGATGTCTCGCGAAAATTGAAGTCAAATAATATAAATGTGTGCTGTATAAACACCAGCGGCGGAGCGGAACCCACGACGTACAGAGGAGAATCAAATAAAAACAAAAACCTTTGCGCGCCTCGAATTCCGGAGTCAGTCAGTCAGTCACGTTGTTACTCAATATTATGCCTCTCGATCCTGTGACGACGTGCGGCTAGGGGTGATCCATATACCTCGTGGGAAAATAAACTCTACACATACTGACCACGAACTTATAAATGAAATTAATTTTACAAGCTGTTCAAAAGTTCCATGAATTTTGAACATCCCCATTCATCGTGTTTGATCTCCACACGCAAACTTCTCACTGAGTATATGACCAAACCACGCTGGCAGGAGAAATATAAGGCAAAATACGTGAAGCATGAAAGAAAACATAAATACATATGAAAATAAATTAGTTCTTCCCTTTTTTCATTAAAGCATACTTTAAGACTTTTGTTACACCGTACAAAGACGAGCTCAGCCCTTTAAAACACCCATCCGCGCAGGTTCTTCTTCTTCTTCATCTTTCTGTCGCATTCCACTGGTTACCCACCTATGCCCGACCACGTTATCTATCGACCGTGTCGAGGTCGCTTTAAAAACCCATCACCCAGGCCCAGGAAACTTCCTCAAGAAAATCTCCCATCCTGAGTAGGTAGAAGGAGGCTTCCTTTGGGCCAGTGCAATTGCCACACATTTCGAGGGTCGGCCCCCGCCCAATCTGAAATTGAAAGACATGAGTCAATCGCAGGCCGGTAGTAGCTTTGATTGTTGTGCTCCTTCAGGTGTAAAGTTTATCACTATGGGAAAATCTGAATCCGGAGGTCTTCCACCGTTCTTCGTTCGCAGTTTCTGCTACACTTGGCAGAGGGTGAGGCCAGATAAGATGTTGATGACTGCGTCTTAGCGCGCAAGTGGCTATGCCATTTCGCGTTCCGGAATCGTATCAAAGGGAGGGAAATGGCTTCTTCAGTGTGGGAAAATCAGTGCTGTGGAAAGATGCATCTGGCTATGATAAGCGGTGGAGATCGAATCTTAGAAAACTGGACATTTCTTGGAAAGCAATTTTAAGCACTTTACATGGAACAATCTTACGATTGTTAAGAATTGGATTAATTAGAGTATTTACTGGAGAAATTGGTTGCCATTTTAAGATAGAGTTGAAAATTTATTCTATTCTATTCTAACGCTTACTCAGTCCGTCATTAAGGAGTGTATCGAATATAAGCTATCCACATACATTTCCGTTGTACGCATGTATTTGTGATGGTTTTTAATGCTGTGAACACTGCATGCTGTGCGTTTGACTGTCAGCTTTCTTTTGTTTACTTGTTTGTGCGGTTAAAATTCTGCGTTTTCAAAATGTCGCGTATTGAAAAGGAAGTGAAAATTAAGGTTCTGGACACATGGCTAAGTGAGAAGGGTATTACCAACAATCAATATGTAACTAGCGATTTGAAATTGGTTCACTGTTGTACCCCTTGGTCCAAATTACACCTTGAAGCCAGCACCTTGTTATACATATTTGCGCCTTTGTTTTGATTTGCTGTGTTATTTTGACAGAGTATTTGAGAGTGTGTTCATGTGAGTTCATTATAAGGGGTGCATTATTGAGCTTGGGACCGAGCTTGGGACGATGTTCTAGTACTGACTGAGCCAAGAAAAAAATCGTTTTTGTATGGGACCTACTGGTCTTAGAGTTAGTCTATGGTATTACTATGCGAAAATTGGCGAAGCGGTTTAGAATTCATCACGCGAGTGTTAAAACCATCATTAATAAGTTTGGGGAACACTATTCTTTGGATGAGCTACCAGGAAGAGGCAGAAAACCCGAACCCGAAACTGGAGCAGAAAGTGGTATCTCTAATCATGAAGAACAAATCAATGCCAATACGTGATTTGGCCAAAAAAGCAGGAACGAGTGTCGGAATGATCCAGCGTATCAAGAGGCGAAACCACCTGAAGACCTACAAGAAGCAGAAAATCTCCAAACAAAGTGCAGAACAGATGAAGCGAGCAGCAACAAGGGCCCGGAAATTGTATTCGCGTCTTTGGCAGCGTCCGGATGCATGCGTTTTGATGGACGATGAGACCTATGTAAAGGAGGACTCAAAAACTCTTCCAGGTCCACAATACTTTACTGCCGTCATTGGGGAGGATGTGAGCGATACGGACAGGTCGATTCAAGTGGAGAAATTCGGTCGAAAGGTACTGGTATGGCAAGCAATATGTTCCTGTGGTTTGAAGTCAACAATTTTTTACACTACCGGAACTATAAATGCGGAAATCTATCGATCTGAGTGTCTCTAGAAGAGATTGTTGCCTTTATATAAGAAGCATAGTACACCTCCACTGTTTTGGCCGGATTTAGCTTCGGCTCACTATGCCAAAACCACTCTCAATTGGCTTGCGGAAAAGGGTATAGATTTCGTTGAGAAAAATATCAATCCACCAAATTGCCCTCAGCTTCGACCCATCGAATGTTACTGGGCAATCGTGAAGAGGGTCTTCAAGAAGACTGGTGGGAACATGCAGGAGTTTAAAAAAAATTGGGTTCAAGCGTCCAAAAAATGCGATGCAACACTTGTCCGGAACTTGATGAAGAGCATTCGATCCAAAGTTCGAAAATTCGTGAAGGAATAACTTAAATTTCATCCGGTCTTCATTATGTTCAAGTTTAACCTCGTACAATAAAGGATCAATTTTTTGTATGAATAAAATATCGGTTTTCAACATAATTTGAAAGAAAGTTTGTGGATAGCTTATTTTCGATACACTCTTCAAGAGCATCCTGGAAAAAGATAAAGTTGAGATTTTATCGACACAATTTTATGCGAAATTCAACTAAATATTCTTGTAAGTTTAGTTTGTTCCTTGATTTAGGAATAGAATTGAGAGCTAGCTCAATCAACCTCTTTTGATCATACGCAGCAATCCGGAAGTTCAGGGTACTTCACAGTAATTTCTGATTTTCATTAAACTTCTTATTATGACATATGACTACATCTTTCCTTTCTATAATGTCTGCATTGAAAATCACATAACCAGTGCTTTTGAAAGTCGTTTTGACTTAAGATCAAACTGGAGGAAGTCCTTTTTCCATATGATTTATAAATTAGGTTCATTATCACTTCACGATTTTTTAGACTACAAACAAAACAAAACAAACAACGCTAAAATTGCTAACCATTGCTGCAGTGGAGCAAACGATTCTTGAAAATTTCACTCCTTAAGTCCTAATAGTATTTGAGGTTTGTGCTCAGAAAACTTCGAAGTAGGGACTTCGGGACTTGATCCCGTATGTCCTTAACTGGACTACTTACCCATAACCAACTACTGAACATCAAAATATGATGTTTGATAAAATTGTAGTTCTTGACTAATTCTATAACTTTGCCCTAACTGTTATATCGAATGTGTGATATTCACTGTAATATTCAAATGATATTCAATGTTGAATATCATTTGAATACTACGATATTTAGATTTCATGCCTAAGATGTAATGGCATCTTCAGCGGTGGTCTATTTTTGGAACTACTTTATACTTGATTTGCATCAGCAAAACTTGAATAGAACCAGCTAAAATAGACCAACTTTGTTTTCCCCGCACCGGTGTTGTATTTCTTGTTGTTAAATCCACCAACACCTGCCATACTGTCAATTATTCAACATCAGAGATCAAAAGTTTTTTTTTCAGAGATCGCAGATTTTTCAGAAACTTTTTGCCTATTTTTACTGCCAATAGTGCGTCATTAGCAGACGACGAGGAATACTTGCGCTTTCGTTTGGCTGAAGTGTGTGAATACATCAAATTGCATCTCATAGATATTGGATAATGCTGATTTGTAATTTGGCAGCGAATAAACAAGAGTCAAAACGGAGAGGATTACGTCCTGGAAGACATAAGAAATTCATAATTCAGAAAACTTCTCAGAAATTCAGGAAACTTCCAAAGATTTTTGTAGCATTTTCAAAAGCTTAGGAAACATTCAAATGATTTTTTCATAAGTTAAGGGAGCTTGGAAGCTTCAAGCTTCTCCAGAAATCTTCTCAGAAGTTCGAGAAACTTCTCAATAGTTCAAGGAACATCCCTGAAGCTCAGGGTACTTAAGTTTCAAGAAGAACTTAAACTTCTTACTACTCGATAATTTTGAGTACCGAACCACAACGAGTATCAAAAAATTAACTACACCAACTTATTGAAAATTTTGCATATCGACCAACTTCCCAGATTGTTTTCAATTTCTCGTAAATTATTAAAATATTTGTGATTAGAAATGAGAAGAAAATTTAGTATTTTCCATTTAACTCCAACTACCTTTATTGCTTATCTTGACAGATACGCGTACTTCGTCTACAATGTGCAGACTTCTTCAGTGTCTCGTACTAATAACTCGACCGAAAGAAAACCTTCGCCACCTGACGTATACATACTATTTTCTAAATACAAAAACTTGTACCTAAAGCTTAGATTTTTTGGTACACCTATCTTGAGTCAAAAACAAATTTTCTTAATATCTTCCTCGCTTTTTTTCCCTATACCTAACCTAATTATTCTGCAGCAGCGGGTGCTCCGCTGCGTCGGCTTTGTTGTCGTTTAGGTATTAAGTTGAAAAGCCATGTGTAACCATTGCCTTGGTCTTTGATTAGTAGATTGGTGTTCTGTTGTTTCTATATTTCTAAGCTTTCTACGACGTTTAATTTCCAGGGTGCAGAGATAGTCCGTAAGATTGTGATGTCATTCGACGTTATGTCGTGATTTTTCGTGACGACATCTTCTTTTGCAACTGTCGATTTGAAGTTATGTGAAATTCCTTTCTCGTTCTGTTTGACGGCCTTAGTCACCTCCGCTAGATGCTCTTTGAACCTTGTTGCCAAGGGCCTCTTTGTTTGACCTACATATACTTTGCTGCGTTTTTTACACTTGATTTTGTATTTGTGATATTCTGTATTTTATCATGACAGACGTAGCAACTCCAGATAAACTACAAATAAAATCTGGGTAGCTAAATCTGTTCCTCAAAGCTCCGGTTATTTCCATAAAGGTGTTTCTATAGTATTCCATAGGTGATCAGCAAACTTTTTGGCCCAAGTAGCACCGAAAACATAAATTGAAAGGTTGTAATTTCCACGTGTCATGCTGAAGATCTATAAAAGTGCAATTTGACTAGTTTTGTCATGAAAATGTACGTGTCATGCAATTCGAGTCTAGATTTACTTATATGACAAATTGGTTTGTCATACACGTGTTTAATGTTTTTGAAATAGTACTAGTTTGTGTACGTCTGCCATCTTGTTTGAAAATTATGTTGTATATATGTAGCAACACAAGTTTGCCTTATTTCAAAAAACAAACAAACTAAAGAAATGTCAAATGCCTACAGAACTAGTCATATATGTTTTATTCGTGTCGTATTGTACCTCGAATGACCGTTCTGCACTTTTAAGTAAACCTAATAACTATCAAATATGTATTTATATCTAATATATTTTTCCAGTTGAAACATTCAAAACCCTAATTCCATGTCAGAGCCATGCCAGTATGATAAAAAATTAGACATTGATGTAGCCGTTTCTTTGAACGATCGAACTTTATTTGCAGCGGTACAGTTGCTAAAATTAGTATTAGCTAAAGCATAATTGAATAATCATCAAAATATAAAAAAACTTTTCAAATCAAACCCATTCTTTTTGCTTGAATTGTTTTATGTTGTGAGTAGCTCTGTCCTCTATCACGTAGTAGATAATAAAAATAACGATGGTAAGGCTTAAGAGGAATCTCACATGTTGAAATGGTCGAGTGGTAAGAAGACCGATCTCGTAAGCTTGGCGTTCATGGTTCAATCCTGGTTCATGAATACCTTTTTGAAAACTGACAAAAATTTGTTTTACTGTAGCCTTAGATTTTTTGTTTATGGTCATTGTCAAACTTAAATTTTGTTTCATAGGCTCCACCTTCTGCGCTATTTAAATTCTATAGTAGTACCCTATAAGGTTTTTAATCACCGGAATAGTTGCATAATTATTTGTCACATTAAAGCATAAACGCATACAACGAAACATTTCGTGTTACTTGGGGGTAGTTAGTTAAAACAAGTTTCTAGAAACGTTGCGAATTTTTCGACAATTCAATCGACTTCTCTGAACTTTCACCACTGCTCTTCTCAAAAGATTCTGATTATACTGATCCCCAGTAAACCTGCCGAAAGTTTTTCTATAACAAACTTCTCTAAAATGTATCTGTATGAGCTATTTGCGAGTGCCAATCCATCCATAAACCGACTGTATATTTTGAAAACTTCATTAATTTCCATTTCCGAGCAATTGAAATACTAATCGCAATCAGAATTTGCCACCAAATTAGTCGTAAATTCCACAACAGTCACAATTCCGGGAGCCTTTTCATTTCAAACTATTAAGCGTTTTCCGGAAAATGCAGTGGCTGTTAAAAACTAATTCGCTATCCAGGAATGAAACAAAAAGGGAATTTGCTAACACGGGGAGCAACTTGAGATAGTTATCAGCATTCGAGTCGAGCAACACCAGTTTCTGTCCGGCTCCAGCATTACCCGCACCAAAGACGGCCACTTTTTGGCTCATAAATATACCTCAAAATAAGCAAAGTCGAGTTTTCGTTTAGTAAAAGCTGAAATTTTATTTATTAGTTGGTACTATCAAGTAGCGTGTAGTTTTGTGGAACTTTATTTTTCTTGTTCCAAATTGTTGTAAGAATAGATTCAAACACATACCCGATTTAAAATGATGCTAAATAGATCTAGTATAATACATAATTTACAACACCAATGCAACGATGCTTTGCGTTTAGTCTTAAAATATAAATTTAACCCACGATTTGAACCACCATTAAAGATGCTCTAAAGCGGTACAAATGTTGCAATATTATCTTTAGATTAGCTAGTCAGACCTGTGTTACAATAACGATATTAAGAACTAAGTAGAATTATGTGATAATAAAATTAGATTAGCCGATTAGATTCCGAACAGAGTGTCACCCCGAAAAGAAGAAAAATTTACAAACACATCGGAGTTCAAAGGGCTACAGAAAATTCTAAATAAATACATCAGATCTTATAGGATTAAATATCTAATACTAGAACGAAAAATCAACCAAAAGACATGAGATAACTTTTGAACAGATTGCCAAATAAAGCTCGAAATTCACTCCCTGGTTCTTTCTTAAGCCTAGTATGTAGCTTACAAGTAATTTTTGTCATTTTTACGTAAGTAATTTTGATATCTGCTACAGTATGGGTGAAATGTCAGTTTTATTGCGGAATAATCAAACGGAATAATATTCTGCAAGAAAAGTGACAGCGCGATTTAGATAACATGGGCAGACGTTACAAACGTTACGAAGTTTGCCCTTCTATTCAGCTGCATACAATTAAGTAATTTCGACAGTAAAAGCATTTCTTGACCATTACTTGTCCTATCCTAATGCGCATTGCTTTTGAGCTGCCTTTAGCCTTTAGAACCCGAAACTTCTCTCGAGAAATCCCGACTCAGGACCTAGTTTGAATTTGACGCTGCTCTCGAGGAATCCCGAACAAAGACCTTCGAAAGAGGCAAGACAGGCGATTGAGAGTAAAGCGAAGTCCCCCGGATTAGTACAGGGTGCGGCAGAAAAAAAGGCGAATGTTCAAACTTGAGTATTGGGTTAATTCGTATAGCTAGTGACTAATTTCTGTTGAAAGTGTATTTGTTTATGTTTACTTTCAAGTGCTGCATTCTATTTGTTTTATTGCAAATTCGTCAAATGTTCGCGGAAGATGAGGGTGCCATTTGGCAACAGTTTACTGCATAAAAAAGTCCTTGCAGGATGCTCATAAGCAGCGGAAGCCGGGAAGCGGACGTCCGCGCTTTGCACGCACGCCAAACGTGATCAAATCGGTCCGTGCAAAAACTGCTCTCAACCCGGTGCGTTCCATAAGAAAACTTGCAAAGGAAGCCAATATTTCGGAGAAATTCATGTGACGCAAGTCGAGTTATTAGAAGTCTGCACATTGTAGACTAAATACAACAATCAATATGTAACTAGCGATTTGAAATTGGTTCACTGTTGTAGAACCCCTTGGTCCGAATTACACCTTGAAGCCAGCACCTTGTTATACACATTTGCGCCTTTGTTTTGATTTGCTGTGTTATTTTGACAGAGTATTTGAGAGTGTGTTCATGTGAGTTCATTATAAGGGGTGCATTATTGAGCTTCGGACCGAGCTTGGGACGATGTTCTAGTACTGACTGAGCCAAGAAAAAAATCGTTTTTGTATGGGACCTACTGGTCTTAGAGTTAGTCTATGCTAAATACGCGTATCTGTCAAGATAAGCAAATGTAGTTGGAATTAAATGGAAAATACTAATTTTTCTTCTAACTTCTAGTTACAAGTATTCCACTAAACAGCTAAAACCCTCTAGGATAACATGAAGTTTTGGCCGAAGGATTTGTGGCCCCCTAGCAGTCCAGATCTTAATCCGTTGGATTATTCAGTTTGGGCATATATTGAAGCACGAGCCTGCAAAACATCACACCCTAGTGTGAAACCCCTGAAGTCAGCCATAACACGCACATGGCAGTCAATGTCGGAGGACTACGTCCGAAAGGCATGCTCTGGCTTCCGGCGTCGGCTCGAGGATGTTATTAATAAAAATGGAGGAGACATTGAATAAATTTGTTTAAAAGGACTTTAGAAAGATAACTGCACTCGAAAATGTTGATATTATTGCTTAAATTAGTTGAAAATGGGATTTGAAAGAAATAGAACAAATTTTCGCATTATTTTCTGCCGCACCCTGTAGAAAAGGCTTACAATAATCAACTGGAAAAAGTGTAAATTCAAAGTACTAGTAAGCCCCCAAACCAAGGAAAGAAAGTTGGGTTTGAAAACGACACAACATCTATTTCAACAGTTGTGGTTAAATCCGAAAAGCAGTAGATCGAAAAAATTAAGAATGAGCTGAAGAATGTCGACATCGTTCTTTTCTACACGCGCATAAAAACCATACGATTACAATACAATAATATAGGATAAAATAACAATTTATTCCCGACTATGAATGAATATTGTTCATGTATCAGATAAATTAAAAATGCAAACGTCATTCAGCCCGCATGCCAGAATTTTTAACAATTGTGAAACAATAAAATATTGGGTTACTTTTATACTGACTCAAATTTGTTCGGAAAAAAATAGTTTTTTTTTTAGGCTGCTATCCTGAATAAAAAAAATTACAATGCAATTACAATACAATACATTTATAATTGATTTGGTTGTTGGGCAATAAAATATACTGTTCATGTATAGTTTCATTAAAATGACTCTATTTTCCCCATAAAACATATACAATATAGTCTATTGTAATCAAAATATTGATAATAGAAAAACAATATAACGAATGATTTTTGTTTGAAATTAAGGCCAGTATCGGCTTAAGGTCAGTATCGTGTTCGATAGAAATTTCTTTTTCAATCGCAAACTCATGTTAAATTCCGTATGCTGAAAAGGAAAAGTAAAGAATCGAAAAGAAATTTCTGCAGCAGTATTGGTATGTACCTGAAAAGAACGACAAATATTATTGGAATTTGTAAGTTTTCCACGTAAACTAATGGGAGCTGTCACTTTTACTTACGGAAAAATGTTCCGCTCGATTACTCCGTAAGTGAAGGTGACATTTCGCTCCATGCAGATCAATTGTCAAAATTCCGCTTGGTAATATTGAACAAAATTCCGTAACCTCTTTACTTTTTAGGTCGATACTGGCCTTTAATACCTCATGAAGTTATGCAATAATTTGTGGTTCATTTGTATGACTAAACCCACTCCCTACCAGAGCGAGGACGGGTCTCGAACAACCATAGAAACATTTCATGTCCCCAGAAAACCCTACATGCCAAATTTGGTTCCATTTGCTTGATTAGTTCTTGAATTATGCAGAAACTTCTGTTTCATTTGTATTAGAGCTCCTCCTTACTGGTAGGGGAGGGGTGTCAAATTACCATACAATTATGTTTTGCTTCCAAAAACTCTCACAAGCTAAATTTGGATTCTTTTGCTTGATTAGTTCTAGAGTTATGCAGAAATTTGTGTTTCATGTGTATGGGAGTCGCCTCTTTCAGAGAAGGGATGGGGCTCAAACCGTCAATAGAACCTTTCCCGGCCCCCAAAACCCTTCCGTACAAAATTTCAGGCCGATCGGTTCAGTAGTTTTCGTGTCTAGAAGGTTCAGACAGACAGACAGACAGACTTTTTTTTTTATATATTGATAGATTGTCGAGGTCTTGGCTAACTGCCGTAAAGCCATAGACTAACTCTGTTGTAAATACTCCACTGAAGCTGCACCTCAATAGATCTGGCAATCCTTCAACCACGTTTTCTCAGAAACTGGAGGAAAACAAATTAAAATTTGCCCATGTCACTAGAGTAAATAATGCAAAGAAAATAATGCGAAGATACGATTTTCCGATATCGTTACACTTATAAATAATTCAATAAAAACATACTTGTGGACCAATGAATAACTAACATGCTATTTATCATTTACGATTTTCTCCGTGCAGGAACAAAATCTGCCTGTGTATTTAGCACAGTGTAGTGGAGATGTTCATTTTCTCTAAATGAATTTTCTATCGGAACGAACTGAGCGGGAGACGCGAGAGAGCGCCAAATTCAAAACGTGAGCAAATGAACAACTTACTTTTGTTTTGATTCATCATCACCTCTGCCGAGCATCTTTTCGACATCAGTTGCAACATAAAATGTCAGTCAAGAACGTACTTGATTGTCAAGTGGCGGTAGTAATTCGCTTGAAAATAAGCAAGAATCGCGATAAGTTGTAATTTAGTTTATGTGAATTTTAATGCGTGTTGTTTGTGTTTCTCTGTTAAGTGTGACCCAATCCCCGATCGGCTTCAAGGATGGGAGTAACCGGCTTGTGGAAACTGGTAGAACAATCGGGCAAACCGGTCCCATTGGAGACGCTGGAAAATAAAGTGCTTGCTGTCGGTGGGTTTTTTTTTTCTCTTCTGTAGATGTTTTTGGCTTGCAAGAACTCAATCTGATTATGTTCCTTTTTAGATATTTCTATTTGGCTTCATCAGGTGATCAAGGGTTTTCAGGATTCGAAAGGAAGTTCCCTCCCGAATGCGCATATTCTGGGCCTTTTCCATCGTCTTTGCAAGCTGATGTACTATCGCATTAAGCCAGTGTTTGTTTTCGACGGTGGAGTTCCAGCTTTGAAAAGGCAAACTATTGTAAATATGCCGACAGTGTGGCTTTGAAGCAATCCAGTGTTAAATTTTCTTCAATTGAATTTCAGGCAAAACGCAACCAGAGCAAAAGCAAGTACCACAATGAAGCAGATCGATTGCAGCAACTGTTGTTGGAGACACTGGCAAAGGAAAAGGTTGTACAACAAGCACTGGGCTCCACGACAAGTCTATTGATTTCACCATCGAAAAAACCCGGTAACAATAGTAAAACTGAGGATGAACCGGACGAAATGTTCAAATTGCCTCCGTTGAAAGAAGATTCACCGTTCAAGACAGCTGTCGACAGTAGCCAGACAGATCTAGATGACAGTGTCGGCTCTTGGGATGAGAAGAGTTCAAAGACGTACTACCACCTGAACCTGAATGCAATCGACGTAACGAGTGTGCATTTCAAAACTTACCAGCCGATGTGAGGCATGACATATTGAGTGACATCAAAGAAACGAGGAAGCAGAATTCCTGGGGACGGTTACACGAACTTCCAGTGGAGAGTAATAATTTTTCATCGTATCAAATGAAACGATTGCTGAAACGTCGTACTGTTCAGGTGGAATTAGAAGAAGCTGAAAAAGAAATGGGTGGAAAATGTCTTTCTTTGGCAGAGTTAGAAGCACTCTTGTCCGAGGATGGAGTAGACACTTCCTCCAGTCAAGCGGCACAGAAGATTGCTTCTGATGAAAATACACGATTTTTGCTGGTCAGAGACGTGCAGAAAGCAAATGGAGAAGGCCAAAATCAAGGAAGAAGAAGAGAAGAATGCTCCTAAGCCACCGAAATTGGCCAAGAAGGATGTTGCCAAAGTCGGAGCCGGTGGAAGTGTTGGATGACAAGGAAATGGATGAGGAGTTGCAGTTGGCCATCAAGATGTCGCTCATGCAGGATGTAGATCCGAATGTGTTGATCAACTTGGAACAGGATGAGGTGCAGATGTCAAAGAAGCAGAAAGAAGCTTTAGGAGGTGCTGCCCTGGGTTTGGCTCGAGGATATATGCTGGAGTACGGTGGTATGTCCAACGATGATTTTCAAGAATTGTTGCATCAAACGCAGGATGTGGATCCGGGTGAGGTTGAGCAATCATTCACGCAGATGTTCGACCACAATAATGTATCTGTGCTGAAAGGAACAAACGACCCAGACGATAGGGAAGAAGTTGTTCAGCCAGCGGAAGTTTCGGTATCTTCCGACACCGATACGGATTCGATTTCATCGATGTTCCAACAGACGATTTGGATGATATGGCTCCCGGAGTGTTACTACCGTTGAACCCAAGCAACCACCTGAAGCCACTCTTTAGTACGGTAGTGGACTTCCGATTGGAGGACTTGAAGCTGAACAAAGATGGCAAGAAGGTGGTGGAAGTGGTTATTGATGAGAGTAAGATTGGTACGAAGGATGAGGACGATATTTTTGCCGACGTATTTGAGCCAAAGCTGGTGGGAGAATTAGACAAATTAAAACCGGTTGTTGAGAAAGCATCAGGATCTAAAATTCTTCAGGATGTCCCAAAGGTAACAGATCAACTATCAAGTGTCTCTAAGGTTCGTACCAATGATGTTTGTTGATTGCAATTTGTTTCTCAATTTCAGGAACTGGAAAAGCCGGCGGTGACTCCGATGTTAGCCGGACTCAAAGTTAAAAATGTGGACGACATCAACGCAAGGCTTCAACAGGAACTTGAGAGATTGAAGGCGGCTCCTGTTATCAACCTGGAAGATATATCATTGAATCTAGAAGCAGAGACTCCTCTTGTCGAGCCAATAACTGTCAAAAAGGTTGTAGAACTTAGTAAACCAGAAGCCGTCCATGACAGTATCAAAAAGCAACTTGAACTTCTGAAAACTCAAGCCCCGGTGATCAATCTGGACGATATAAATTTGGATATTGAAGATGATTTGTCGCACGCACCGATCAACATAATCTCAGATGCAGAAGACAGCGACGCGACCGTGGGCTATTCTCCAATGAAAGTAGTTAAAAAAATGCTGGAAGCATCAGAAAAATCCCCACGAATGATGCTCAACAATCAACCGACCACATCTATAATACTCCCAAAGGGAACACTTGAGCATTTGGTTCTATCACGAACACCCGGTAGCGACTCGAAGAAATCCGAGCCGGAAGAGGACATTCCGAATGTTCCGAAACCCTTTTTCGTCAACAAAACACCGACCTCGGCTTCGAAAAGCAGTCCCCACCGTCTCCGAACTCGACGCCATCAAAGAAAGTCTCCAAGGAACTGTTTCCCCTTCGGAAGAACCGATGCCTTCGACCAGCAAAGCTCCGTTGCCAACGACCGAGAACATGATTGCTGATATGGCGGACAGTCTAAAAGACAATAACACCCCGTTACAGCTGAAAAAGATGGCCTTGAATCTTGCCCAAACAGAGCGGGAGCTGGAGAAGGAAAGAACCGCCAGGCCCGTTTGGGGACGTCCATAACGGACCAGATGCAGGACGATTGCATGCAACTACTAAGGCTGTTCGGGGTCCCTTACATTGTGGCACCGATGGAAGCCGAAGCGCAGTGTGCGTTTTTGAATCAGATCCAGATTACCGACGGGACAATCACGGATGACAGCGATATTTGGCTGTTCAGGGGACAGACGGTGTACAAGAATTTCTTCAATCAGCAAAAGCTGGTGCTGGAGTATACGTCAGACAGCATCGAGCGGTTGTTTCAGATGGATCGGAAAAAGCTGATACAGCTAGCTTTGTTGGTGGGCAGTGATTATACAACGGGTAAGGTTATTTGATTCTGGTTTAGTCCGGATGTTGATTAAAGCGAATATTTTGATTTTAATAGGGATCAACGGCATCGGCGCGGTCACGGCACTGGAAATACTCGCATCATTTCCGACCACACCGGAGAAGGACGGCGAAACGTCAGAAATGATGTCACTTCTTTCAGGTTTGCGCAAATTTCGTGACTGGTGGAATCATGGCCGGAACAATTCCGTAGGCACCCGTATAACACTCAAATCTAAGCTGAAAAACATTGAATTTACCGAAGGTTTCCCCAGTTGCGGAGTGGTAGAAGCATATTTGTTCCCTACGGTAGACAGCAACAAAGAACCCTTCTCTGGGGCTACCCGGATGTGGAAAGTTTACGTGATTTTGCGAAGCAAAAATTTGGCTGGCCACAGAGCAAATTTAGTGACGTCATAACACCGGTGATCAAACGTTTAGATGAACGCAAATCGCAAGCTACGATTAAGAACTACTTCAAAGTTCAAAGCGCTGTCGCTAACAACCAGCTAAAGGTCAGCAAGCGCGTTCAGCATGCCGTTGATGCTATGGCAGGAAAGGTTACGGAAGAACCAGCAAAGAGCCCTAGGAAAAAAGTTACCCGCAAGCGCAAACCAAAAGCAGGCGAAGTAAATGACCCTGCTGCAATTCAATCAACATCTTCCGAAGTTATCAGCTTGACACAAGACAGCGAAGATGACTTTGTTGAGCCCAAGAAAACCAGAGGAAGAAAGCCTGCTGCGGGTAAGGCCAAGAAAGCAATACCAAAATCTGCCAAGCAGACAATGGCGGATCAAATCGAAAACCTCGAGGCCAACAAGCCATCCACCTCTCTGGTCAATATCGGCAGCATAATCTCCAAAATAAATGATCAATCGGCAGGCAAGCTGGGAGAGGATGCCACTGTCAGTAGAAAGAAAGCTGCCAAAATACCGGATTTCAACCCGGCAATTCCGCAGCGCTTGAAGGACCAAGAGGATATGGCCAATCGGAAGCAACGAGCAATCGAACTCTTCAAAAAGTCACAAGCCGAAACGAAAGGCAAAAGAACACGCAAATAAGTCTCTTCTTGCCAAAGGCAGATTGAATGTAACTTAAATTGTTATTGATAAATATAAACGCTCTCAGCGCATCTAAGAAAGCTCAATGTCAACAGTAATTTATCCACACAATGATAGATGACTTCCCTCGACACGGTTGTTTCCATTCCCGAATCTCACTGCCGGTTTGTCATATTGGAATCAGCTAATTGTTTACATCCTCCGAGAATTGCACGGCACACGATTGGTTGCGTCACGCCGTAATTATGTTCGTCTTCATCAATCCAAGAGACCTCCAGCAATTCATTGGCAAACCTGGCTCGGCTTTCAATGCAAACTAGGTAGGTACACAATACAGACTTCCATCGAGCGAGGACGTTCAGCTTAGATTGGATAGCTGATTGGAATAAATGATGATCGCTGATGGAACGTCGGTCATTTCGCTGTGCTTCTGGATGAGTCCGTGTGATTAAGGGGTGTGGATAATTTCGCGCAATCTAAAATTCAAATCTAGATTTCAGATGCTAATTTCGGGTGCGTGGGCACGGTACTGATGTAGCTTGAAGGTGGACTATCCAGGACACGATCAATCAGCTAAGGGTAAATTTCAATACTTTGTTCACCAAGATGTTTTGTCTATACCATTGCTTGAGGTTAATATACCCCAACAAACAGTTATAGAAAATGTGTTATGTAAATTTGTCCAATTTTAAATGTCCATAAAATTTCCCTGTATTCCCAAGGAACCTCTCAATTTTAGATCCATTAACGAGATTCTGAATGGTTGCTATCACTCATATTTTGAGAAAGCATATCTCAGTTTCTACACAATTTAGGGTAGGAACGGCTTAGTCAGGGGTGACTGTTTTGATCAGTTGTCAAGAAAAACAGTCAGTCTCAAAATTGATCGTACACGCATGACGTAAAGAACGCATGACGTAAAGAAATATTATCTCTGTTGTAGTTCAATTCTATGGTTGCTCAACTTGCGAAACATGGACTTCAATTATTGAAAAAGACTTCTACAAAATTTTAGTCGAATAAAATTCCAGAAATGTTGCATTTTTGACTATTTTTAAACCAATTCGATTTATAAACACAATACTGGCAATTTGAAGTGAATTTTTCTAGCAGTGCAAACTGTCAACAACGCTCAGCTGCATTGGCAGTGATCTTAGTTATTTTCGTTTGGATCAAAATGGCGACCACCAGGAATGAAACCGATATTGCCTCGCGCACTCTAGTGATCAGTATGTGCCTTCGTGGAAAATCGTTGCGGAAAATAGCGGCTGTCATTGGAAGAACACATAACACAGTGCAGAAAATCGTAAACAAGTGGAAATTCTCGGATCTTGACCGCTGCTGACAAATGAGGAATCGTGTGAACAATAAGAAAAGAACCTAAGACAAGTATTCCGAAATTGGTCAACGTTGTCGCTGATAATATCGGGAGATCCGCCAGTGCTCAAACCATCCGGCGTGTGGCTCACAGACACAATCTGAGGGAAGGGTTGCTCGGAAGAAGCCTCTTCTTTTCAAAAGCAAATATTAAGAAGCGACTGATTTTGCGAAGGAGCATATTGACAAGTACATCTGGAGTTTTGCAAACAAGGTTGGTGTATTCACCGACGAGAATGAATAATCTAGATATTGTTGTGGTCCGATGCTGAAGACACGATGGTTAGGAGAGTAGACCAAATTTGTCGTTGGAGGTCAACGCATTTAATACCATCTATCTGATACGCAAACTAGCGGTTTAGAGAGGTTCACTACTGCAGGATCCCGTGCTGTGGGGTTCAATGGCGGCCAGTGGTGTGGGTGCTATAGAGTTTAGTCGATCACCATGTATGGGCAAAATTGGGCTATTTTAAGGCCATAATTAAGCGTAATCTGCCAACCTTCCGTGCAAAAAATGTGTAACCACCGGCGTGATTTATATGCTTGTCAGCAGGATCAATGATCTCAAAACACACGTCGCACGTTGTGCGGGAGTGAGTTTAGCTTTACAATGATCCTGAGCAACTGAGAATCGCCTCTGCAGTACACCGGATTTGAACTCCATTTGAGCACATGTGGTTAGAGGTTACAGCATCCGATTGAATAACATCCAATAAATCAAAAGTCAAGAACCACAAAAAGGAGTATCTGGCGATTCAGAAGATTTGGAATAGTAATTCCAGCAACAGTGACCAAGCTGCTGAATGAATGCCACGACGCTTAAAGCATAGACTAACTCTTGCTTGGACGCCGTTCTGGATAAGCAACGAAAAGGTGGTCATACGGAATACTAAAAAAAGAAACGAATTTCAAAGATTTCTGACATTGTTTAAACTCATTTTCTATGATAATTATGTATGCTTAGTTTTGTAACATCCGAATAAGCGATTTTTACTTTATTAAGCTAATTACAAATGAATTTGCCCATTCATGATACTAATCGTATGGCACATCACCAACTCACAAATGGCCTGTCAAACCAAGAACTTTTTGGCTAATTTGTCCACCTTCTTCTCCCGTACCACCTCACGAACGGTCAACCATAACGTGGCAACGTAAAACTCCTCCCCCGACAGGATGCTTGGTGTCGGTTGGTTACATCCTTGATGTAACTCTCGTTGTCCATCATGGTTTCATCAGCTCTTGATAGAGCCTATTGGGGCGGGTTTTGGCTTCCATGTTTTGTTTGTCGTTCCGATTTGGTGCCTTCTACACCTTGTAGACGTACAGGCCGGTACGTTTCATCGTTTTCATGACAAACCAAATGGAAATTTCCATCTTCTTCGCCACATCGCGGATCATAAGGTTCTGTCTACGCTTGTACCGATTCAACATCTTCCTTGCCTTCACCGCATCAACTGCCATCAGTTTTCTTTCGCTGCCTGACCACCGCGGGGTCTCCTTGAATAACTTATCTACCCAAATGATGAAATCCCGGTTGTTTTCAGATCCATGTTTTAGACGCAGTCGGATTTTCCACGATGACACACAGAATGTTTTGGTGAATCTGCTTTTTTTTTTCGATAACTACTAGGTGGTTTTTTATTTTATTCAATGCTCGATACACTTATTCCAGCGATTTTCCAACTTTTTGATACCGTCCGAAACAACAGTTCTGCAAATCGATTGGTTTCGGTGCAGTGGAATCGTTTCAAAGGTGAGTCGAATTGATCTGAACACGGCAATACAAATTCTGCATAATTGGTGCTAGGGCAAGAGTGTCAAGTTTAATCTAATTGCAAAACGGGTGAAAGTGAACCACAAAAGTGTCAAAATTGTAATCTAAAAGTTTGGTGAGACCCTTTTCCTGGTAGATTAGCCCCGGCCCGGCGGGAAACCGGGCTCCATCCAGCCCGGCCGGGACTTGAAAGTGGTTGAGTACATGAAGAAAACACATCGGCGTCAACGCGGGATTTGCCCAAGCAACGTAACACCAGCATCGGAATGATTCAACAAATCATAGCTCGGAACTTCTTGAACACGTAGAAAAAACAGCAGGTGCCGAAAAAGTCCCTGGAGCAGCAGGCTCGGGCCAAAACAAGAGCGCGAAAACTGTATAACCGGATTCTGGAGAAGAAAGATGGATGCATCCTGATCGACGACGAAACCTAGACCAAGGAAGATTCATGAGCGCTACCCGGAACGAAGTATTGTACGAAATCGGTGGATCAGGACCTGGACGATGCTGAGACCACGATGGTGATGGAATATTTTTGGCAGAAGGTGCGGTCTGGCCGAAGGTGGTTTGCGGTAATCGTTTTTTTCACGAAGGGTACATTTAACGCCAAGGTGGACGAGGAAGAATGTTTGAAGAAGAGATTACTGCCACTATACAGAAAGCATAATGCTCCTCCTCAGTTCTGGCCGGATTTGGCTTCCGCCCACTACGGCAAGACGGTTCTACAGTGGTTGGCAAACAACAATGTACATTTCGTGAAAAAGTACATCAATCCGCCGAACTGACCGGATCTTTGGCCAATTGAACGGTATTGGGAAATTTCGGAAGGTGGCTACAGTATTCCAAAACATGTAGGAGTTCCAGAAAAACTGAACAGCAACCATCACAATAGCAACTGTGCAGAATTTAATGAATAAAGTCAAGTCCAAAGTGTGAGCGTCTTGAAGAAAATATGCAGTGAAATGCAACAAAAGGTTGTTTTTCTCCAATGAATCGATAACTGAAGTCAAAATATGTTTTTTTTTCACTCTTTTATTCGAAAACCAATGTTGCTAACTACTTTTCGATACACTCTACCCTCTACACTTTACCGTAGAATTAAATGGAAGGTATCGTGTGTCCCATCTATAAACATGGTGACAAGCTCAACTGCGGCTGAATGTCTCCAATCGCGATGCTGAGCACCGTCTACAAGTCGCTCTCCCAAATTATATACCGCTTTCTATCACCAATTGCAAACGAGTTTGTGGGGCAGTATGTTGACATAATTTCCGCGATTCAGCAAGTGCTGCAGAAATCTCAAGAATATAACGTTCCCTCACATGATTTATTCATCGATTTTAAATCAGCTTACACAGAAAAAAATAATTAATTTTAACAAGCGCGTAAAATTTCCTATCGTTTAATTTCAACCCAAAGGAGGCGTAAACAACGAAGTTGTATGCAATTTTCCCTGCACCATACAACAATGTTGGTGATCTGTCATACAACAGGCTAGGTGCAGGCGTTATCTGACCTCAATTTACATGAAATATTCCATTAATTTCTGCCAAATCTAGCATTCCCTTTATGTGCATTAGAAAACGCATAAAATTCAATGTTTCTTTTTATCTGTGTACGACACAATCGATCGTGACCAGCTATGGCAGATGATCCACTAAACAGGATTTCCAGAAAAACTGATGCGGTTGGTCAAGCCAACAATGGATCATGTTTCTTCGTCCGAGTCTCAGGACCACTCTCAAGCCCCTTCGAATCTTGAAAAAAGCTGAGGCAAGGTGATCGATTGTCGTGTGTGCTATTTAACATTGCATTGGAGGGTGTAATTCAAAGAGGTACGATAGGTACGATTTTCAGAAAGTCTGTCCAACTGTTTGGCTTCGCCGACAACGTGGTTTCGTAGCTCGCAACTTTGAGACGATAGTGGAAACGTACATCAGTCTTAAGGCTGGACATGCAGGATCGTGGTTGTCAATGTATTAAAAACAAAATACATCAGGGAAAGAGGCTCACGAGATGACAGCGTTATCCAAAGAGCTCAGATGGACGGTGATGAAATCGAGGCGTTAGACGAGTTTGTGTATCTGAGCTCATCGGTGACCGCCGGTAATAACACCAGCAGAATGATCGGTAGTCCTCAATGGCTACGAAACATTGACTATGTTTATGGAGGACTAACACGCACTTGGTGTCTTTGGTGCTGCGTACGATTTATGGTAGAGGGCAGATGGAAGCTGGAACAGGGAGGAGGCCGATGAACCACGAATTGCATCACACCGCTAAAATTGGTTGACTACGGCAGGCTATGTAGGAGTTGACGAACCGACGAGCTCAAGAAGAAAAGACGCGCAAGAAGAAAAGAAACAGCAAGGTCGTTCGACCAAGTAAACGGCGACATGCAGACCTTTCGTGGACTCCAGCACCGCAGCAATGGATCGAATAGAAAGGAGACAACTTCTTTGAACCGCAAAGGTCACTCGGGGTTAGACTGAGACTGATTAGCGATGTAAGGTAATTACGAGCATATGATTCCTATTGTTTGATAAATCCAACCAACCTCCATTCCTGTTTGGATGGTAGCTTCTTATTTGAATTAAAAACCTAATCTAGTAACAAAACAACATCATGGCAACCCTGCATCAACCCCCCGAAACATAAAACTTACACCACCAACGAAAACCATACCAACTAAAACCAGCGGCCGAAAAGCGAATGCGCGAATCGAACACACCGCGTGCCGGTAGTAGACACTTAAAACGCTCGCAGTGGTCAACCGCTTTATGAAGAAGCATGAGATATGTATATGCTCTCGTTTGGATGCGGTGAGATAGAGCACTTCGCGCGTTTATGCTGGTTCTAAAGGGCTTATAGTAGCTCATCACGCACGTACAATAGAATTGTTATTCCACTAATATGTGACAGTTGTTATTTTCTCCGTTTTGGTGAATTATAAAGAGAGCATTTTTTTAACACAGTAGCGCTTGTTGACGTAGGTCGAGCATGTGCGTGCTGTGTGATTGGATTGAATTCTGGTGCGTACAGTTTTTCGTTCATAATATCTGCCTTGAGGGATACAAAATTTGCTTTTTTTTTTTAAATTAGTTGATGGTGGAGTGTACTCTTCAATAGTACGTTTACATGTAATCGTTGGTTTGTAAAGAAATCAAGAATTTCAAGCTTTAGAAAACTGCCACTCACTTTCTGATTATGATACATCGGATTTTGTTTTCATTTTATTCCAAAAGCACCTGCATGGGGTCCTGGATAAAAAGAATACATAAATTATTCAATAAAATGTGATGTATCAATACTTCAGAAGACAATAAGATTATCAATTGTATATTCTACAATAAAAATACAATTCGGATTATGGTTTGATAGAATAAATGTATGGTGAATGGGAAGTTTACAAAAGAATAGGGGCTCAAGAAACATATCTGTCATAATTGGTTAAATCAACTTGATTGTGATTGAATTGAGTCACATAACAGTGCTACATCTTCTTCTGGTCTTCTGGTTCATCTTCTTCTTTTTCGTTATCATATTTAGTAAAGTTTTCTTCGAGTTGTAGACTTGTTTGAAGGTAGACGACCCTGCTACATGCTGTTGCAGAACTTTTTTCACATGTACTAAGGATTGTTCGCGAAAAAATCTGGACAGATTAAATTTGGAATAAAATAAATTTGCTGTACGTTCAATCCAAGATGCATTTTTTATTCATTGAATAGTGTATTATTACACACTATTTACAGTTATTTCATTAGGCTGCATGAAGAAACCACGAACTTTTAAGTTTACTCCAGCCATTAAGGTTTTTTCATACTTCTCTGCTACCGCTTCTCTGCTAATTTTGTCCAAGATCTTCGAAATGTTAGGTCCGATAGGACCACAGCTGCATAGTGCCTGCATCCTTCTGGCGGTTCCTGAGATCCGTTTTGTTCTGCTCCCAGCCTTCCTGTGCTGTCGTCAAGTGTGTATCCTGTATCGTAATAACGTTATTGACAGTGCTTGCAGGAAAACCAAGCTTTGTGCAAGTTTTCTTCCTGACAGATCCAGATTTCCATTGCGACCGCACACAATTGCTTTTCGCACTTGCTCTTCTTTCAACGCCATCTTTAATCTAAAAGCTTGTAGTATCACTAAAAATTGATTTTACACGAAAAATAGACATACGTTCATCAGTCTGCGAAATGTTTCACGCGTTGATGAAGTATTTCCAGAGATATACGTTTTTAGGGGTGTCCAGATTTTGTAGCGAATAAGCCTTACATTTCTCTCATACCATGCCTGTTCCTGAATTCTCGATTGTTACCTTTGGACCTGTTCTTCTAATAATTTTATATCTGTTTGGGTTGAATGTTGGTTGCAACTTGTTAGATGATGTCAAATTTTGCATTAAAACAATGTCGCCCACTTGGATTCCGTTGCATTTCGCATGGTGTCCTCGCGTTCTTTTCCCTGTTTTTTTTTTAAATGCAATCACGATCTCGGTAATCTGAAGTAGGTGGAGTTGGTTTGATGTCTCCTTATACACGAAATTCTAGAACGTATGGTCCACCCGTAACACAATTCAGGTGGAGTTTTACCTGCACATTAATGAGGCTTCGATCATGATGAGATAATCATTTACTTAAATCTCTATTCCAGTTTCTTCCTAAGGTGTGACTTTTTTTTAATCGCTTTAATAGCATTTGGTTCGTTTTCCTGTAGCCAGTAAGGATCAGAATGATTCAGGTTAGTTAAAAATTTAAACGTCGATATTTTTATATGACGTGTTAAATTCAGAATTTTTATCTGTGAATGGTTTCTGATGATAGGGAGACATAACAATACGTTTGTCTTCAAAATTGAATAGAAATCCCACTCAAAAGATTTAAAAAAAAAACTACAAAATACAAATGGGTTGTTTGGAGGTCTATAATTTTCCAAGCGTTATTATACAAGCAATTTCATGTGTTCTGATTAAATTGGTGCTCAATAACAAAGAAATGATTGAAAAAAGTAGGAAATACTTTTTTAAGATGTTGAGGGTCGACCAAACTGTCCTGGAATTTAGAACTAAAGATGTACAGTTGTAACAGTAGCTTTATCAGCTTTACAATGTAATGATATATGTTCAAACACATCCAACTAATGACCAACAGACATTATGGGATAATCTTCGGATATTCAAGCTAGACAAACTGACTTAACTTTGTATAGCACCTTTGTATATCCCCACAGTACTGTTAAAACTGTAGACCTCAAGTGACCTAAAACTAACAAGATGACCTAAAACTGACAAGATTATCCTATGATGTCTGTGGACATTTCAGAATATGCATTGAATATGTTTGAATAGTTATCGTAGTTTTGTATAGCCCAAGAGAGTACAGTTACTACTGTATTTCTTTAGTTCTGAACTCAAGTCAGTTTTTATGAACTTGAACACCCTTAGATAATCTGATAATGACTAGTGAACTTACAAAAGATTCCCTGAATATCCTAACTTCAGATCTCATTGTATCTGTTTACCTTGCAGAATATTCACTTAAATTGGTGAAATACGTATTGTAACTTTGTTTGGCCTAGAAAGCAACAGCTACAGCTGTACTGTAGATTTTCAGTTTGGAATTCCAGGATAGTTTGTATAACCTAGAAGATTATCTCATGTCTGTTGGTCTTCCCAGATATTCAATGAATATGTTCCAATACACAGCGTAGCGCATTCTTCTGCTTTCTTAGCGGTTCAAGCTTATTGCTTTCGCAATTAGTTTATTGCTTGCTCTCAACTTAGTGTCCTAAATGCACTTCCACAGTTATTAATTAAGAACTTTCGATGCCAGGTACCATTTTTGCATTAGCATGATTGTGTGGCAAGACAATCATACCCTATGCCCATGGAGAAATTTTCTTTAACGAAAACTTCCTAGACCAGACCGAGAATCGAATCCAGGCACCTCCAGCATGGTGTTGCTTTAAAGCCGCGCCTTTAACGACTGATCTAATTGATAGCCCTGAAAACTACTGTTACAACTGTTCTCAAGTGCATTTTGGAAAACCTAGAACATCCCAGAAAGTTGCAAAAATATTTAACGTTTATCACCAAAAATGTAATAATACGCATATGTACCATAATATAAAACAACAATTTATTATATTCATAAGGAATTTTTTTTGCTTCCTGAACTTCTTCATATTTAGGATCTTCAAGGTGGTTTAACTCATATGTTTTTTGTATTTTCCAGACAGACGAATTGTTGTAGAACAATTTTGCTCGAGACAGTGTACACTTTTATTCAGTCTGTGATTTTATAAAAAGCCATTTTCCTTTTAAGGTGATGTATGACCCCTTAGGCGTGAAGGGGTTAATATACCTCTTAAGTAAAGACGTCATATTTATGCATTTTTCAATAGTACGTGTCCCGAAATAAAAATTGTTCTCTATTGAAGTTGATCCATAGAACAAATTTCGATCGATTGGTGCAAAAATTATAAAAATCTTTTGAGAAAGACTGAGATAATAACGCTCAAAATCTGAACACTTTTCGTGACGGTCGCAATTCGATTTTAAAAAAAATAGTACCCGAGTATGGAAAACAAAGTCGTAGTCCTACGCCAAAAAATTCGACAATGTTCGAAAATAATTGAGCCAGCCTAATGAAATGTAGACGTTTCATGCATTTCTACACTGAAAATTTATTTTCGTAAAGTAGCTTTCACGCGTTTCGTAAACATGGATTTTGTACATAGAATCAATGTCTCGTATATTGTATGAAATAATCATAATTCTTTTTATCTGGTAAAATGCTATCATTACACCTTTTTGTAAAATATACGAAATGAACTTCGTGATGACTAGCCAATCGCAGTTTCTCTTTTATACCGTACTCATGCATGATGGTGTTTCTGCTGCTATGGCCATGAATCATTTATCAATCCGAAATAAAAATTAAGGCGCTGTCGAGAGCTATAACTTCATCCTCATTAATTAAACATGTTCCCACGAGTCAGCGTGGCCTAGTGAGATCAACCACGGATTCAGAATCAGCACTTTTAAAATTTTCAGGTTCGAGCCCCATGTCAGAAACATTAACAAAAAAACGCTGGACAACTCCACGTGGTTACACTTTTTTGTCAATTACATTTTGAGTTGATAAAGTAGATCTGTCAGTTCTTCATGCAATCACCAGAGAGGCGTTTCTTTTTAATTTGTGACCAAATATTCGTAGCTCTTTGTATTGTTTTCGCATTATGTACGAATGTTCTTTCTGTGTCAACTGAAGCTTCATGCTTTTGACAGTTGTGCGTGTGCCATTAATTACGAATGTATCTTCATAAAAAGAACAAATCAGTTTCGTTGCGGCAAACAACGAAAGGATTTGTGAGTATTAACTGCGATTTTGTAATATAAACTAAAATTAACTTTCAATCATGAAAACTCAAATCTTCTGCATCGGGCATTCGCTAAAAAAATAGGGAATCGTAAACTCCACTGTATCCCGTATCATCAAACTTCACAGAGAACAGCATGCAACTGAAATCAGC
>JASCZW010003819.1:0-79345 GCA_034211315.2 Aedes japonicus
AATCAACGTAATGCAATCAAACCAACCAACTAACAGCGTAATAATGGGGGCACAAATCAACAATCAACAACGCAATCCAATCAACAACGAAGTAAGTAACAATCAACGAAGAACAACGCAATACGGCGTAACGAACCAACGGTCAACTGGGGGGGGTAACAACGTTAACGTAACAACAGCAACAACGCAACAATCACAACAACAAGTAACGTCAACAGCAACGTAAAAACCAACGCAACCAAATCAACAACAACAATCAACGTTAACAACGAACGTAACAAACGTTAACCAACGCAACGTAACAACAATCAACAAACGTAACAACGTAACCAACGGGTAAACAATCAATAATGTTAAAAAAAAAAAAAAATATAATTCAACAATCAAGAATCACAACGTAACGCAACGTAAACCAATACAACGAACGTAACAAGGTCCCAGTAACAAGAACCAATAACAACGAACGCTAATGCATGCAGAACAAGGAATGGGTCCCCATCAGAGAGAGAGGGGAGGGGGGGGATTTCCCCCCCACACACACACACACACACACACACACACACACACACACACACACACACACATACACACACACACAAGCCACATGGTTATTGCTGGGCACACACACACACACACACACACACACACACAGGCCACACACACACACACACACACACACACACACACACACACACACACACACACACACCATACATACATACACATACACACACAACGCGATATTTAAAAAAGGCGTAGCAGGTGGCGGCGGCAAAAAAAAAAAGTGAGGAGAGAGAACATTAAGAAGAGGCAGGTAGGTGCAGTAGACACTGTATATAGACCGGACAACGCAAAATCATACAACCTGCCAACCCTGAAAAATGTCATAAATTTGAGCAACTGATCTGGCACCACTTGCATTTGTACAAACTTGAAGTAAACAGCGCAATAGGCTAAAAATAAGATTCGGTTTCGATGTTGGTAGTTTGTTTTGATTCCGTTTGAAGATTTTCATTAAAAAGCATAGCGAAAAGTGCCGTGTAAAAAATGAACATTTACGGAATATGGAAGTAGAAAATCCCTTATTTGTTCATAATTTGCTTTTGTCAAAACAATACTTGCTCCTTTAAAGTGAATAAAACGTTGACAGTCCGTTTGGCTGCATTTTTTGACAGGTCGTTTGGCTGCATAAGACAACTGTTGTCCGGTCTATATACAGTGTCTATAATGTTTACCGATAATCACCATTTCTGAACTAGCGGCTCTCCATCCAACTACGTGAATCCGACGAGGGAAGGTCTCAGCGGAACAGTTGAAGTCAAACAGAGCGTTGAGTTCATTGATGCGCGATGACATTAATCGAATTGGATCGTGTTGACCGTAGTTTGCAGCACGAGTTCCGAGCTGCAGAAAATTACTTGTTTGCAGAACTCGTTTAGATTTAGCGTAGATGAGGAGTTCGGCCAGAATTTCTGGAGAGTCGGTTTCATCTAGTAGAACTTTTGCTGCGAAAACTGCTAGCATGACTGTACGCCTATGCTCCAATGTTTCAATTCCCAACAGTGAGCAACGATCCTGGTACGCTTGAAGGTTGACAGAATCATTCCACGGCAGATGATGGAGAGCATAACGAACAAATTCTTTTTGGACTGCTTCAATCCCCGCAATCCGGATTTCTTGATACGGGTACCACACCAAGGCTCCAAATTCCAGAATAGAACGCACGAGAGAGCAGTACAATGCTTTCAGACAGCTGGGATCACGAAACTCGTTGGAGATCTTAACATGGAACCGAGCTGTCTGTTGGCTTTGGTAATCATATCCGTGTAGTGTTGTCTAAATGTCAAACCGGAGTAAAGCGTGATTCCAAGGTCACGAACAGTATCAACTTTCTGCAAAGGTTGATTGTTTATCATGTACACGGAAAAAAATCCGTGCCCGGATCCGTGAACTGCAGAATTCGAGAACAAGCAAAAATACACCGTGAACTGAATCACGTAATCATGAACTAAATCACGTTTTTAGGTAAAAATCCTGAAAACGTGAACTAGTTCACGGTCCGTTTTCATTTTCGTGAACGCTTTTGTTTCTGTGTAATCAAACGCAATTGGGTTAAATTTTTGATGGAATGTGATAATGAAGCATTTGTTAAAACTCAGAGTGAGGAAATTTCTAGAATACCACTCTTCAAAGCTACTGATCAAGTGCTGTAGTCGTAAGCAATCAGCGAAGCATCGCACAACCACATAAATTTTAACATCGTCTGCATCGAACGACCTGATGTTAGGTGGAAGTATCACTCCAATCTCGTTGATGAACATTGAGTACAGCAGGGTCCTGCTGCAGCCTTGAGGTACGCCTGACATATTAGTGAAGAAGCTCGATTGAGCTTGAGCAGATCTTCACTAACAAAGTATCCTGTCCGTTAGATAAGATTCAAACCAACGAACTAGTTATTTGACACACCAAGTTTGTCTAACTTTGCCCAAAAGTATAGCATTGTCGACCCGGTCAAAATCAGCCTTGAGATCCGTGTAAACAACGTCGACTTGAGATCCAGTTTCCATATTCTGGAGACACGAGGAAACGAAAGGTGCAAGGTTGGTTGAAATCGATCTTCTAGGCTGAAATCCATGTTGTCCAGGCGAGATGTAGTGTCTGCAACTAGCAAACAACAAGTCGTTGACGATGATCTAGAAGATTTTTGAGCAGGCACAGAGCGATGTGATGCCTCGATAATTTTGTCGATATTAAATAAATTTGCTCGCGTTTACTAGTGCTAATTTTAAGAAAAAGATTGTTGTTATTTAGATTTTTTCTTATTTTTTCAATAACAACACTAATAATTCCAGGTCTAAGTCGATAACCGAGGTGAATTTGTTTTTAATTAATTTAATGGTAACACTAGTTTACAAAATGAAATATAGAGAGTGAACTTTAATGGTTGACCAACGTTTCCAATGCGAAATCCTGCGCTGAATTCAATGCCTTGGTAAAAGAAAATTAAAGTAGAGCCGCTTTTGAGATACACAAAAATTTTGATTTTTTGAATTTTGGACTAAAATGTCAATTTCTATGGACCAGGGCACCAACCGCTTCGACGAAATTTTTGAATAGTTCAAGCTTTATATGTAGTGATGAAAGTATTATGCGTTCTATTTCCACGAGGGGAGAAAGAGAACCTAAACGTATGGAATAATTTATAATCTGTTAGAAATCTTCAACCAAAGGAAGCACAGACTGAAGATGTCGGACACCCATTAAACCAGTAGGAAAAACTCTTACTTGCAAAAAAAATCCACCGGCTGGCGCGTGAATCGAGGCACCCTGGGGCAGAACAGCCCAGAACGCGGAAAAAAAACTTGATAACTTTTTTAAGTTACAAGGTAGGGATTGCAAATCTTCAGAAAAGTTGATCCATTTTGTTGTCGTAGTGTACAGTTGATGTCGTAGTGAAGCTGTTCTGAGTTCCTCAAGCTTTCAATGTGAGCCCGACACCATTTTGAAATCTAAAATAAGAAGAAGAGAAAGACTTTGTTAGCAAATTGCTGACGAAACGATTCCAGAACCCACTACTCTGACCGCTAAACTGGGAAAGCGCAACTTTGACGCCAGCTGCAGTGCAAACCACATGATGGAAACAGTTCAAATTTTGTCCACATTATTTCGTATATTGTTTAAGGCTATGGTAGCTAATATGCTACCTATATTTTTCACAGAAATACGGATTTTTGAAATTGGTATGTCCAAAAACCTAATGAAAACTTCAAATTTAAAAATTTTATCATCATGAAATTTTAGTCACTTAAGGTCTATACATTGGTTATAGTGTTGTCAAATTTTCAGCAAAAAGTATTGATAATTGACAAAGTAACAGAAGGTTGAACATGTCGCTTTTTGGAAGCAAAATTTTGCTCGGCTTTATTTTTGCTACTGAGTGTAGATGATATTTTCCTTATATTTTCAAAACCGAGTATGGGACTTTACAGACGTATACTGCCTGAAGTCATTATACTGTTCACTCGTTCGTTTAATTCTCGAATACTGCTCTGTAGTATGGCATCCATAGTACCAAAATGGAGAGAGTAAAATCGTATTTCATTCCTCACGAATCAGCTATTTGCACGAAATAGTTCTAATGAAGATGAGCTTGGCATACAATATTACCTATAATGTATGGAATGTCACAGAACATTACACATAATTCATTGTTTTATGTTTTAAGACGCTCCATTTATATACATGATACTTAACAGAAATTCACAATACTCTTTCGAGCTGTGAAGGTTTGCTCAAAATTATTTTTTCAATTCGTGTCGGGTATCTTCAGCACTTCGACCACTTTTCAGATTTATTGTGAAATATCCCCTTTTTTGCTTTAGATATTGTCGGCATGACGCATCAGTATTGCTCGAAGAAATTGCAAATGTTGGACATAGAGCGTTGTCTCAAGGCAGTATAACGCACCGAATAACGTACACTACCGTACTGGGGTTTGTTCTCCAGATCTCAGAGGGTTATAGTAGCCCTTTGCCGAAGAACTTAAATCTTTTGTTGGAAATTAGCCAGTGGCCAGTTATAAGGCATGTATATAAGGCGAGATCAAGTAATTTGCGACTCATTGCAATGTTTGGAGTAATGGACCGCTTTGTTTGCCTAGCTGTGAAAGTGTTGTTCTAGTTTGCCACCACTTTCAAGCATTCCCAGGCTTTCATCGCCGTTCGACATGAAGAAGCAGATAAACCACAAAAGGGTTCAGGTCCTACGAACTGATGAGACGATCTGAGTCTTGTTAGTTCATCGGCTCTCTTGTTTCCATCAATTCTTTGCACCTGTTTCGTTTAGGGATTAGTTGTTTCCAGTTGCTCGAGCGTCCTACACTTCCTAGGCCTGCTCTAATTTGGCTAACCACTTAACTCGCTGCGCTCCATTGCGTCTTGTATCAGACGCATTCGATGCAACCACAATATTAGCCAGATTATTGGCTTACATTCTTACGTGCCCTTCTTTAGACCGCGTTGAGAATAGTGATCGCTCGGTAGTTCTCAAATTCCAAATTATCACCTTTTTCTGTATATTGGTCATATAACTTCCACTTTCCACTACTCCGAAGCTGTTCTGTGCCCCAGATCGTGACTATCAGTCGATGCAGACAATTTGCAAACTTATCCGGGCCCATTTTTGTAAGTTCGGCCAGTTACTACTATTCCCCCCTTGTTGTTCTTAACCTGTTTGTTGGCATCCTGAACTTGGTTTATCGTGAGAGTTGGCAAATCTCCCTTGTCCACCTTGTCAAAATCTTTATGGAAGCGTTTGGTACGAGAGGTCCACGCTTACTTCCTTCCCTTGATTCTAAGTAGTAGAGCGATTGCAGACACTTTCTGGAATCGCTCTATTTCTTGGAGTCCTCTCTGTGGTACTTGCTACGCAGTTGGCCTGGATCCATTCAAGAAGTCTTCATTTTTCAGGATGCTTTCTAGAATTGGCTGCGTTAGTGTGAGATAAAATTGAAACATCATTGCCCACGGTGCATTCTTCTTAAAATTTACCTGGCACTCCTCGTCGAACCAGTAGTTCCGTCGATTTCTATCAGCAATCCACATTTTTTTCCATACGATGTCTGGGTTGAAAAATGTTTAATAATGAGCCACATTAATCATACTGAGGATGTTCAGGGTAAATAAGAAATCCATTTTGAATTAATATGAAGATTTATAAAAAAAACTCGGATATCTTTCTGATATCACCTGTGACCAAGCTTCAACTTTAAATAGATAAGAAGGGTCATAAACAACCATGATTAATTGAATTTATTTCATATTATAAAATTAATATAAAGTCATGTGATTTTGGTTCCGCCAAGTGTTATCAAGACAGTTGAGCATAAAAAAACGAATTGAGAAACAAACCGCGACCACCATTGCTCCGGACTGTGACGGCTTCACTGTAGGTTCGTAATCGTGGCATCAACGCGTGAGGAAAAGCCAACAGAAAACCACCTCCTGATCTGGGATCAGACGATACGGGCAAGTGACACACAAATTCCAAACTATGTATACAATACAACGGTACAGGGGAATCTATAATCACTTTTATAATTGTATTATGATGAGAGAGCACCGAGAGTGTCGCACGGGCGAGAAACAGTTATTACAAGTAGGTTCCGATAGGGAAAATTGCGACTCCTCCTCAATACTACGAACGTTATTGTCAACATAGTCTACAGGAAGAAACAGTTTACATCCATTCCGGCATCCAGCTTACATGCCTGCTAAGTAATGTGGAACTTCAAACGCACCGATTCGGTTGCTATACTATGACTAGGCACCCAGGTTAAACCGAGGGGAATGGGCTAAGGGGCCAAGCACTAATTACGTAAGGATTTATGGGAGAGGTGAGTTTCGTATTTTCTTACGCGACATACAATTTTTCTATGATTTCTGTGTAAAACATCTGGGGGGAAGGGTAGTTAAGAAATCTATTCAAACGTCTTACGTAATAAGTGCATGGTCCCTAACGAAATCGTTAGCGTGCAATTTTTGCGTTTTTCCGTCACCCCATAGCTACTGCTGCATTTATAATCCGGTGCGTTATTGTCACATCAAATTCGCTCAAACGACGTGTCAGGGTGACAATCTTTACCAGAGGGATACAACCGATGGCTACTCGTTTAATTGGCTGCCGCATAAGTTATGCACGATTTCTTAATGAAATTAGCATTAAATCTGCCTCTGGCATGCTCTCCGGCAGTTTTAGGGAAAGGGTGACTGTTGAAAGATTATTGGAAAGTTATAAAATATTAGGACTGGGGATTTTAGTTGATTTGATTTTCTCGAACACGTTAGATTCGCTCATATTTAAGATGCTTAATTCTTAACTCTTAACAGCTTAAGTCCATGGATGCCAACCGGTATGCCACGAAGAAAACGATCGCCCAGGGCATGCTGGATATTGTCCTGTTGACGGCCAACGCATCGCAGCTCAAGCACATCCTGCAGGTTGGCGAGAAGCACGAGTTCTACACCCTGATGCTAATCCTCATCAGTATTTCCATCATCCTTCAAGTGAGTATCGTTTACCTGTTACAGGAAACCCACAACCGCTAAAAAGTCACTGCTTGCGTCATCACTGCTGTACTAACACCGTCCCCCTTGACATTTCTAACACAGAAACTAATTTTCAAAAGGTCACCATGGGATTCCTGAATCTAACACTCAGCATGCTTCGTGATTGTCGATTGCATCTTCCGGAGTACCACAGATCGGCTAACGTGATAAATTCAGAGATCGAAATTTTCGCTCAGCTGGGTGAAACCATGCTCTCTGTCAAACAGGTTTTCGATGAGTAGCGAACCGTTCACATTTTCATCTCCTTTTTCGCCGATAATTCATTATCCTCTCGCTATACGCGAAAATATCTCTCCTCAATTCAACGAACATTTTTTCTCATGTCACATTTTTTCACTGAAACATGCTAAGTTCGCATACGAGGAGCAAAACCGAAAATAAGCGCCAAGTCGGTGCACACTGATACCGCCATGGATCATCATTATAGAATTATAATGTCAGAATAAAATAAGCATGAAGACGGGTGCATTTTCAGGTGTCAAAAAGTAAGTGAAAAATAATTATCGGCATCTAGGATTCACCGAAAAAGAAACGATTTATCAGCTACTCATGCTCTCCGAAAATTCTAAATCGCCGTTGCTTTTTCTCGCGAAAAACTGCTTTCTACGTATAATAGTCTCTCGCTTCTCACATTCTCATTTGCTTCTCGAAGCGGGACGAAAAAGGACGTTTTTCTTCTCAAGCAGGCGAAAATTTCGGTCTCTGGATAAATTATATCGTCACCGGGGCTGCATTTCTGGTTACCATGCTCAATCTGATGATATCAGCTTTCGATCCGATGGTTTTGAAATACGTGCTTGATTAGAGTGGCTGGCTTAGACATAGGAAATCGCGGTTTGTCGATGTGGACTCATGAGACTGCTTGGTAAATCTTCATTTCTCGAGTACTTTTTCAAACAGACGTATCTGATTTTGTAAACAAAGAGGGGAAGTAAAATGCAAACGTAAAATTCATGAAACCCTTAGCACTTTTACGCAAACTATGGCCACCAACACAAGGAATAACATTTCCTTAACATGATGGTGATGCTACTTTCCGTGAGGGTACTGAAAGTTTTGAGAAATTTACTTTTGAATCTTACTTCCCCTTTTTGATTACAAAATCAGATACGTCTGTTTGAAAAAGTACTCGAGATTTGTTGTGTGAGGCTTTGTGGCATGGAAGCCATGTCAGAGTTTGCGATTCGCGCTTTCGTACCTGCAATTGATCAACATGTGATTGTCAATAATGGCAGGCATAGAACATATACTTACAAATTTCTCCAGTTGACTTTAAAAAAATGAACTGAGTTCCTTCAAAATTTCGATCTATAAAATTATTAATCACATGCTTGTTTTTGTTCGAACCGTAGTTTGTCGTAGAAAAAGTAGTTCCTGGAAGAGATTTAACATCTAAAACGTGCATGTATTATTTGACACTTACGCATAAAAGTATGTTGACACCAAATGCATGAATTTGTACAGCGTCGGACAAAACAATAAGACCACTTTATCATGAAACAGGTTTAGTACCAAGCCTTTTGGATTCTGGCCCAAAGTTCCTCCTTATTTTTGGATTTCGAGGGTTTTACTGACTTCCTTACCATCTTGCCAAAGGTTTTCGATCGGATTGAGATCAGGGGACTGCGCTGGACATTGCTTGACATAAACGTTGTTGTCCGCGGGTGAGCATCGGAACTTTCCGGGGGCTTCGACCGATGAGCTGCTTCTTGACAAGCCGTCTCTGGATTTTCCTTGAGCTCACGGATACCTCCAGCTCATCTCTGATATTCGTTGCCAACTTGAACGGATCGGTATTAGAAAGCCGTATGATGTGGCCAGCATCCTTAGCTGTGGTCTTTCGGGCTCATCCAGTTCCACGCGCGCTTTGTGGGCATGGATGGCATTGTACATAAATGTTTTCGACTGTCACAGTATTCCAGCAATCTCTCGTTGGGATTTCCCAGCCGTTGCTAGTTGGTTGATGTACTTTCGCAACCTTTCCGTTCAATGATAGTTCCGGCCCATGCTGTGTTGGTTAATTTCTGATATATTTTAAAAATAATCAAATAATAATGGTAGAGGAGCTCAATTTTTGATTTGATTGTAATGAAGTAACAGTATTTCAGCATAGGAAGTGACCTACCTCAAGATTCAGAGATATTTGTTGTAAAAATAGGCCGAATGCGAAGGTGGTCCTATGCTTATGTCGCACGGTATTCACAATCAACACAGCTTTTCGATGTGTACAGTTCAGTTGGTAATTTACAATGCGGTAGCGCTGGTACAATCATCTGTCAGATTAATACAGATGCTCGCCAGAGGGTGTCGCATGAATGCAATTCAAATTGACGGTTAGTGTGCTTACGTGATGTTTTTATTTGCAGATGGTCTTATTGTTTTGCATTAATTAGAGAGACAATTTTCGGATGTATGATAAAAAGTTATCTTTTTTTTTACCATCAAATTTTCATTGATTCCTGTATTCATCTATGATTGTATAAAAGTTTCTCCACTCCCTGTCCACCGGCCTTATGGCAGTTTGCCGGAACTTTGGCCATATTCGTCGAAACGAAAGATGTTGGCATATTTTGGACGCCTTATTGATCAATTTCTTTTCGGTTTTCGCCTCTAAATTATTCGAACAGATCCTCGCTTCAGGTTCGCGCAAAAATTTTCAAATGGGCTCAACTTCATACGCCTCATGTTCTCCAGAAACCATTTCGCGTATTGTGCCGAGAACAGATTTGGCCAAGACACAACATCAACTTTCGGGGGTTGTTTCTCAATGAAGGCCACTACTTCCGGTTAGCACTTGGTGCTGTACACCCATCCATTGAACACAAGTTTCGAAGATAAGAAGAGCGGCTTCGACATCCTCTTCTCAATGATTGTGAGCCACAAGAAGACCTTCTTCGGGAACTTCGTGTGGGAGATGTACTTCACGTTGTTGCTCACCTTCTCCCTGGGGATGGTAGGCATTCTTGGAGACGACTGGGATCTTCATAGCCTCATGTTCTCCAGAACAGATTTGGCCAAGACACAACATCAACTTTCGGGGGTTGTTTCTCAATGAAGGCCACTACTTCCGGTTAGCACTTGGTGCTGAATACCTATCTATTGAATACAAACATTAATTGTTATGTTATGTATTCTCCGTGCGAGGAGTAACGATTATGATGTAGAAGGAGATGTTCGCTCATCACCATGAGGCACCAAGAGAGAACAACAATGCTTTTGGCTAGAATGAAAGATGAAGAGAAAGTGTTGAGGGTCCGTCGAGCACGGCAGGTGGAAATTAACAGATGTTTTAAAAATTGAGCGAAAGGGCATGTATCCACGAACTGACGTGGACGTCAATCTTGCCTAACATCCATCATGGGGTAGTTGAACGACGGAACAAGTCCGCCATTCAACAGGCAAAAATTGACGCATGGAAAGACGCTCATGTACCACTGTGGCTTGTATAGTTTATTCTTAGCGACGACGAGAAAAACTTTAGTGATCGTCAGTCGGTGCGAATCAAAACAAACCCAAAAAAGGAGAGAGTTCCTCTCCCATGTGCGCATCAGTAAACAGAGTGCACACAATAGATCGCTAAGAATAAACTATACAAGCCACAGTGGTACATGAGCGTCTTTCCATGCGTCAATTTTTGCCTGTTGAAGTGGCGGACTTGTTCCGTCGCTACAACCTACCCCGCAGTGGGATGTTAGGCAAAGATTGACGTCCATGGTTCGAGTACCATTGGATACATGCCCTTTCGCTCAATTTTCAAAAACATCTGTTAATTTTCCTACCTGCCGTACTCTGACGGACCTTTCAACACTTTCTCTTCACATCTTTCATTCTAGCCAAAAACATTGTTGTTCACTCTTGGTGCCTCATGGTGATGAGCGAACATCTCCTTCTACATTATTGAATACAAGTTTCGAAGATAAGAAAAGCGGCTTTGACATGATTGTGAGCCACAAGAGGACCTTCTTCAGAAAACTTCGTGTGGGAGATGTATTTCACGTCACTGCTCACCTTCCCCCTGGGGAACTTGAAATAGCGGCCTCTTACCATTCATTGCCGTCGAGCGTCAGAAACATCTCGTTGTCTATGATCACAGGAAAGACATCCTAGGCGAGCACCTTCAACCGCTGCTTTTGGGTGGCTGGCCGCTTCCAACAAGACCGGCCTCGACTTCAGCTTCCTCATGACGATGTCCATGTTGTCCAGATACTTCTTGATCCTCTGGCTTGTAGCACCGACCTACTGGTTCAAGGCGCGGAAGGATTTCGCCACCTTGCCTTCCGTCTTCCACTTCAGCGCTCGTTGCACCTTTCGGATCAAGGAGCGTCAGGATCTTGTATATGGCAGCTCATCTGTATCCGACCGACACAAACTGCGGCACAATGACGGACTTCTTCGCTCCGGGATGGAGCCGTTGGTAATTAGAAACCATCGAACATACTGGGTGCCAACGTTGAAATGATACACTTGAACATTGTTATGAAACATAATCAGGATTGTACTTCTCACTCATTGCATTTTAAATTACAAGTCAAAGTATTGAACTTACACTGTGTTTATCGAAGTTCAAATCTTTCTACTTTATATTTAATCACGGCTAGAAGACGCTTTTCAAGATTATTGCAAGCCGCACGCACCACCTCTTCCGGCATTTGATCTTAAATCTCAACCGGCCACGATCTGGCAACTCTGTCTGTAATATTCTTGCGTGTCAAAACGTGATTCCTCTGTTGAACCCCATATTCAAGGTCTCGTTTCAATATATTTTACATCGATGTGTGGCTCATTTACATTTCATACGCCATTTTTCACGCCGACCGAGCAGGATTCCTTCGAATTCACTCCTTAACTGCTTTAACCGCTGAGGAACATTCCCTGCGTTACACTGCATTTCTTACCGGGTTACATCTTAGGAACAACAGTGCCAGTATCCTTGGAACGTTTTATGGTGCAGTACATAAACAGTCTGTTCAACATCAAATGCGAAATTCTTCTTCTTCTTTCTTAGCGTTTCAAGCTTATTGCTTTCGCTATAAGCTTGTAGCTTGCTCTCAACTTAGTGTTCTAAATGCACTTCCACAGATATTAATCAAGAGCCCAGGGAGTCGAGAGATTTTCCTTAACGAAAAATTTCTAGACCAGACCGGGAATCGAACCCAGCCACCTCCAGCATGGTGTTGCTTTGTAGCCGGACCTTTACCGACTGAGCTAAGGGGGGACCCAATGCGACATGTTCTCTACATGAACCAATTTTTGTTTCCGTAAATTAAAGAACGCAACTTAAGTTTCTTGTTTACGAATGAACTGACAACAAGTCACTGTTTCATAGCGTACACAAGGGGGTTCACCGATAATGTCATAAATTGTACCGAGTGGATAGCAAATGAGTGTATCGCTTTCATGTGGCCACCCTGTAGTTACCTCATTGTTTTCGTCATGACTACCGTTAACGAACTAATAGAGGTCATTTTTTTAATGTAATAGTATAATCGCATGAAAAATCGGGAAACGTTGTCTCTTTCTTAAATACAAGCGCTACAGTCCAAATTTCAGGCAATCTCGCCATCCAAGGCAAAAATCTCTTACGGCCTTTTTTTGGCATCGAAAAATGGCAAGTAATTGGTTTCCGAATGATTTCTATTTCTTCGTTTAACACCTGCCATAAGATTTTGTACAGTGTCCTTGTTCACTTTATTCGCCGCAGAACGGCAGTTTGCCTTAAAGTGTTTCTCGCGCACAACAGCTTTTTGAATCTTCCTCCTTAAGGTTCCGCTTGACGATGGCCCAATATTGGGCGATTGGGTGGAGCTCTGGCGCGTTGGAAGGGTTCTTGTCCTTGGGCATCACTTGAACGTTGTTGGCAGCATACCAATCCATGGCCTTTTTCCGTAATGGCACGATGCCATATCCGGCCAAAATAGAACAATTGTGTCGCTTCAGGAAAGGCAGTAGACGTCTTTGTAGGCACTCACTCAGATGTTGGCACTCGCGCAGACAACTCTTTTTGTCGTCGCTGTGGCCTCCGGCTTTCGATTTCCCCCCGATCCAGCTTTTCTGGCTGTCTACAAACGTACACCGAACACTTTTAATACGTTGGTAACAGTTGGCGTAAAAGTAGTTGGGATTTTTGCCATGCACGTGCAAAAAGTTGATGCTTTGCTTTTCTTCTTACGACGACATTTTGATAACTGAAGTGCTAATCTCAAAATCAAAATAGAGGCATGATGCTACACGCACACATGTTCAAAATGAGGGATGCGCAAAAATTTTAATGCACGTTGAAAGGAAATACGTCATGTTTAAGTCGACCAAATTTTGATCGAAACACCCTTTAGGAAATCTCCTATCCTGTAAGGATCGGTTAAGTTTTCAAAACAGCATTTGGAATTGCTTAATCACTGTGGTTCTCTTTCTTTCA
Source organism: Aedes japonicus (assembly GCA_034211315.2). Taxonomy (NCBI): domain Eukaryota; kingdom Metazoa; phylum Arthropoda; class Insecta; order Diptera; family Culicidae; genus Aedes; species Aedes japonicus. Next base: position 13,543 of record JASCZW010003819.1, read on the forward strand.
CCATCAGCAGATTTATAGCACACAGTATAATTCATATTCATGTGTTGCGTAGATGATTGAAGGCGAACCCAATTGGTAGATGAAATGATTTATAGACGCCGTAGGACCTTGTACTGTAGACCAAATGAGGACACGATATGCACTCAATCACTTCGTGCTGCGTCCGAATCCCACCGACACCAGTTCCTAAAACGAATTCCCTTTGCTCTTTCCAGCTGATAGTGGGAATCCTGTTCGTGGTAATCGGTAGTCTAAACATCAATCACAAACACGAACAAATGGCGGCAATCGTCATTAACGACATCATAGTTGTGCTCATATTTATCATCTCACTAATGAACGTAATAATATCGGCTTTCGGTATGGAATACTCGTCGCAACCATTACGGCTTCTAGACCGTGGAAGATATGATTCTATGTCCCCTACCACCACCAGCGGCACTGACATGTCTGGTAGTAGCAATAGAGGCAGTGGAAGTCAATTAATCCCCGACCCAAACCAAACGGTTCAGAAGTTATAACACCACCTAACCTAACCCATTCGCAGGTCTCGGCAGCCCTGTTGGCCGTCATACTAACACTGGTTAACTTTCACAAGGGCGAAGTTCAGCAACGAGTGGCCAACATCCTTAATCACTTCTCGTTGGCGTTCGTGGTGGTGGCCCTCTTTTGTGACGTAATCAAGATGAACTTTGGACTGGATCCAGCAGTTCCGTATATTCACAACTAAAAGCACTGATGTTTTAATGCATTCGTATATTTTCGCTACGACAAACCAACGCTCAGATCGCTCAAGGTGTTGCCTGTATTATGCTTGCCAATTTCGACATCAACAAAGAACAGAACCATAGACTGGCCAACCTGATCCAGAACCTATCGCTTGGTATGAACCTGTCAACCGTCGTGGTCAATATCATGATCAACGGCCTGGAAGTGAAACAGATGAACGATCAGGGAGTGGGGCTTCCGGACGGATTGAGCATCAAGAATGAGTAAGGTTAAGGCTGTCCACGAGCTACGCACTACACCAGAACAGTGAAGCTGGTGGTGGCCGATTTAAGTTACAACGACGACCAAAGGCAATCTGACATGGCTTTCGAGTATGTTTTTTTTTAATTATTTTGCGGCAAATTTTGTTGATCTCAGTTGAAACCAAAAAACAATTAAATATTATCCGATTTGTTGTTATGTTCGTTTAATCAATTATCTGATAATGCCTAAAATAGAAGCTGTAAAAATAAAGTGAGTTGAAATAAAATGACGAAATAAGAATACAAGTGTCTAACTTTATTTGGATATCACTTCCTATTTGTATTCATTCCAGTTTCGGCAAGATATAGTTGGCCAAATCGTATCGTATTTGTGACAAATATATTGAGAATGTTGGAATATGTTCCCAACAAACAACCCAACCGAAGTCTCAAAGAACAAACGATGACCAGAACTCGGGTCAGTAAGTTGTACGACAAAGTTCTGACGAAACTCTCTGGATGCCTCTTCATCGAAGATGAAACAAACGAGCGGAAACTGAAGATAAAGGGTCATCATTGACCAGATGCAAAATTTGTAATATTAGCTATCCAAAACCATTACTGAAGAAGGTGTGCGCCGGCTGAAGAGCGGCATCAACCGAGGTGCGAGATTTTTCTAAATAGCGATTCGTGTCAGTTATTTGAATTATTTTTTAATAGTCAGTTCGTTTATTTGTTAGGCTCAGGCGTGTGAAACACTTTGTAATTAACAATGTTTTATTTTTCAATTTTAGTAAAGTGGGGTGCCAATTACTCGTCATGACGTTACACTCATAGATCAGACAAACAACGGAATTCGTAAATCGCTTGCATGTAGGGAAGATCACGCATTCCCAAAACATGTCTTACCTCTCGGAAGGGTTGTCTACCTCGGGCCACTAGGGTATCCAATACTCGTGCTCTGGAGGCATCATTATCCGGGCAATGCCAAACTGCGTGAGCGATGTCATCATAACCGGTTCCGCATCTACATAAGTTGCTATCGACGAGGTTAATTCTGTAGAGATGTGCGTCTAGCGAGTAGTGGTTGGACATAAGTCTTGAATTCACACGAATGAAACCGCGACTTACAACCAGACCTTTGAACCACGATCTCGACGAAACATTTGGAATAATGGAATGTAACCACCGCCCAAGAGAATTACTTGTCCAATCGTTTTGCTAACTTTGAAGAGAACTCTGACGTACTAATGGGAAAAATTCATCATGTGCCCACCTTTGCTAGAGAGCCCGCCTTCTCATTGCCTGGAATTGAGCAATGTGAGGGGACCCATACAAAGGTAATCTTAAATGATCTTTCGACCAACGCACACATCTGCTCCCTTGTTTTTGAAAGAAAGTAAGATGAGTACCTCACTGTTTTCATCGACAGCAGGGCCTCAATAGAACTGAGACTATCTGAGAAGATGAAATATTATGGTCTATGGGCATGTCGGAAACTATCTCCAATGCGAAATTGATAGCAGCCAGCTCAGCAACATATACGAAACAAGGTTCCTGAAGTTTCCGGAAGGCATATGAGTATTCATTGTAAACACCGAAACCAGTGGATCCATTAATGCGTGACCAATCAGTTAAAAAAAATTCTATTGCAATTGACATGTTGGTACTTTTCAATAAAAATATGGGGAATTAGAATAGGTCGAAGTTGATCTGGAACTCGTTGAATAGCCTGTTTCATGGAGAGATCATAATCAATGGGACCACTGTGATAAGGGAAGCGTACACTAGGAGGATTATAGCACGGAAGACTAATATCGGATGACATATAGTTAATATAGATTCGCAAGAATCTAGACTGGGTACTAAATTCAAGCATTTCCTCGAAGTTTTCAATCACAAGGTTGTTACTGATTCGACACTTGATCAGTATTCTAGATGATAGCTGCCAGAAGCGGTTCTGTAAGGGTTTCACTCCTGCCAGAACCTCCAGGCTCATATTATGCGTTGAATGCATACAGCCAAGGACAACACGTAAACAACGATATTGAATGCATTCCAATTTAATGATTTAATCCTCTTGCCGAGAGGAAGCAAAAAGAGCCATATTCGAGAACTGAAGGTATAGTTGTTTTGTAGAGTTTAATGAGGCCTTCTGGGTGAGCACCCCACCATGTTCCGGAGATTAATCTTAGAAAATTGATCCTTTGTTTACATTTCTGTTTTAAATACGCAACGTGAGTACTCCAAGTGCATTTTGAATCAAACATGACTCCAAGGTATTTGAAGGTCAAAGATTGGGTAATGTCTCTTCCAAACAGTTTGAGACGCAGTTGGGATGGTAACCGCTTTCTAGTAAACACTACCAATTCGGGTTTTTACGGTGAAAAATCGATCCCCTTTAACATAAAAATTATAAAGTAAGGGATTTAAACATGAGCCTTGGGGTAAGCCCATGTAGCTAATTCTGGAAGTTGTCAGTTGGCCTAGATTGAAGGTCATTTGTTTTTGTACCATCGTAGATTCCGATTCTTCAGCGGACAAAATCGAAAATTGGTTTTCATCTTCAACGCCTGTTGAAGACTTCAGCATTTCTGCATCAGTCTGATTGGAGCGTCCAGTAATGGAACGCCGCAGTTTATCGGATTGCCCTTTGTACAATAGGCACTCCTGAAAAGAGTGAGGATACTCACCATAACAGATACATTTGTGTACAGCTTTTGTGCAAGAAACCTCTGTGTGGGTTTCACCACACTTAGCGCAATGAAATTTGTTGCCGTAATGATTGGTCGAATGTTACAGCCCTTTCCAGTTGGTACAATTATATACCCTCGGTCTATTCAAGCGCAACGGGAAAAAAATCCACCTAATTGAATACAGTTTGGGAGAACAAAAGTCAGGCGAAGGTCAGCCGAAACTAGTCGGAAAGTCGATACCATTTTTTCTTGCTACGATATCAAATGTAGTTGGTGTATATCCGGTATAGTTACATGCTCACGAGCAACTTAAGAGTTTTTAAAACAACCAAAAGCTCCTATTATCCTATGTAAAAATAAGTGCCCACCTCATCATTTTTGATTTTTTCTTATTTATTTGGTTCAAATTAAAGTAAACACATTTTAATAATTTATGTGTCCTCCTTTGGCCTTCAGGTCCAACTGCAAGCGCTTCGGAATGCTCTCCACCAGGTTCCTTAGGTGCTGTTGATCTAGCTCTTTTCAGGCGCGCTTCAAGGCTTCAAAATAGTTGAATTTATTGGTAACACCAGTTTTGTCCACCCTAGCATCTAGAATCGGAAGAATGGAATTAAAAGAGCGAGCTATCGAACATGAGGATGCCCAAACGGGCGGGGAGAATAGCCCGCCCTCTATTTACAAACTGTTAGCAATAGGGAGTTGGCATTCTCTCTCTCCCCATCCAGAGAGCTTCAATCGGGTGTCCTTATGGTCCCTCCCATTCCCATGAAGTATAATAGCGTACATGTTTATATAATGTTTGCATTTAAAAAAATGGACTTTTTTTTCGAAGGGTGATAGAAAAAAGCTAAGACAGTTAATTGCTTTGATAAATTAAATAACAGCTGGCGGACGTTGAGCGGGTTCGCCGACATCGATATGCACCTTCAACGATCGCTTCGAGTAGTGGGCCGACCACGTCTTCGCCCTTATGGTATTTCTTGATGAACGACGCAACTTCCGGCAGGCATTTTGGTTTATAAATTTCCCCGTTCACGGCCAGTCCGGAGCGAAAGAAGAGCGGCTTTGTTGATTGTCAGCCACAACAGCACCTTCTTGGGGAACTTGGTGTGTGAATTGAACTTCACCACGGAGCTCACTTACCCACAGGATGAGATAGGTCTCGTCCTCTATCACCATCGCCACATCGCAATTCGCCGAGAAAATCGAGTTAATTATCTTATTCAGCCGCTGCCGCTGCTTCATTGCCTGCAGCTCCGAAACCAGTGGACGCGACTTCCGCTTCCTGGCATGTATGTTCATGTTCGCCAGGTATTTTTTCGCTGTTTTGTTGAACACAGACCTCCCGGCCAAGCACGCGCAGCGATGTAGCCGCTTTTCCCTCGGTCTTCCTTTTCAGCATCCTTTGGAGCTTCTTGTCGCTCAGGGTTGGAATCGGGCTTTCTTTCGATGCTCTGGTTGTCTAATCTAATCTAATCTCATACTAACGCAGCCAATTCTTGAAAGCATCCTAGAAAATGATGATACTCTGAATCAAGGAAAGGAAGAAAGCGTGGACCTCCCGTACCAAACGCTTCCATGTTGAGTTATACAGTGTGATAATTTGTACCTTATCGTTGGGAGCATAGATGCTAGAAAGATTAGTTTATGCTCCTTTTGCCTGTGGGTGAACTTTTGGCATTTGAACCAAAAGCGTGGCAATAATTGCCAAGGTTATAGCGCCTTATCTCGCTCCATGGGGGGTAAGTGGACTAAAACTTACGATGATGGATAAATGCGAAGCTGAAAATAGCATAAAAAATATTGTGAAGGGATGTTATAATATAAAATGAGAATAACATGTGTGCTATCTTACCGCGCTGCCTACATTGCGTTGGTGGGACTGCCTCCTAAGGTATAGCTGACGAGATACAGCGTTTCTTACTCAGCCGTTGGTGAACAGACCTCCTTGGTGGACAGACGCTCGGCACGCACCTCCTCAATCTAGCTGAAGTCAGAAGGACAACAGTACCCAGGCTGCACTACCAGCTAAGTACGCAACCCTTAGCTGGCGGTCTTTGTCATCTGGTGACCCGTGGAAGCATGTAGGAACTTGTGAGGACTAGAGCTATGTTGCGGGAACGCACGCTCCATCACAGTTGTCGACTCACCATTTTGCAGCCCTTTCTTTCGATGCTCTGATTGTTGCCTAATAGTGCCAAGATGTTGTAAATGCCGGAACGGGCGTATCCGGCGTCCACAAAGTACAAAGTCCGTTTTAGACGCGGCGGGGTGCCGTTCTTTGAACGCGCACACTTTTGAACGGAGTCTCTTCACTGTTTTTGCCATCACGGTTAGAGTTCGACTGGTAGATCTGTCAATTTTTTTCTGCTGACTCATTGGTTACTATGATTGATGCTGCATGGGCAGTTTCGTCAGTACGGGGCAAGGTAAACCCAAGAAAAATCGGCAATTTTTTTAAATGCAAACGTTAGCTCAAGGCATGCTTTAATAAAAATGAACTGATGTTAGCGATTTTTTATACAATTATCATGTCACCTGGTGGTGAATCAGCCTTTGTTCTTGTTTATTATCTCATGCATAAGCATGAAAATGCCATGATGCTTTCAAAATTTGCTTATTGCTTGCTCTCAACTTAGCGTTCTAAATGCACTTCCACAGTTATTTAAAGAGAGCTTTCGATTTGCATTAGTATGATTGTGTGGTAAGTTCAATCATACCCTATGCCTGGAGAGTCGAGAAATTTTCCTTAACGAAAAATTCCTAGACCAGACCGGGAATCGAACCCATCCGCCTCCAGCATGGTGTTGCTTTGTAGCTGCGCCTTTACCGACAGAGCTAAGATGAGTCCACCTATGTATCGCGAATTGTGGCAACCCTGTTGTGCGCATACAAAAAATGGCATCATTATCAGTTAATGGCCATGGCGAAAACAATCAAACAACTGCGGTCGATGGTTTGTTCGTACTGCCAGCTTCTCCCTGGAGCAAAGAGCTTGATTACGACTGCTACACAAGCATGGGAAAAATCGGTTCACTTAGCGCTAATTTGCACTCACACGCATAAACATTCAGAAGTGAGCGTTACCACGTTTAAATTATTCCGATTCTGGTCATTACTATTCCGCTTTTATTCTATTCGTATAAAACAGAATTGAGCAAAACTGGCAGCTGATCGTACAGCGAATGAACCGGACGGTATCAGTGTGAAAGATTTATCATTGCCTATTTTTTACCCACTGAATCATTAACGATTGCATTCAGTTTGATTCAGCTGAACGAGAATAATTGAATCACACTCATTTCTTCAAATCATACCTTAAACATCATTTAACATTTCAAATAATGATCTAACATGGTGTTGAGCAATCATATGCAACATGAAAACATAAAGCGTCATTTTAAACCGTATCTCTACTCTGATCCTTCCAGCTGATTGCATTTACTGAGTCAAAATAATTTCATTCGGTGTATTCAAATCGCTTGCGTTCAGTGGCAACGCATTCATTCAGGTATAACGTAAAGAAGAAAATTTTATTCGCATGATTCTGTTTTGCTCGTTTATTCTTTCTACAATGTTCGTTTTCGAGGATTCGTGTAAAATCATTGGCTAGGATACATCACACTCGTACACTATTCTGTAAGCAACCGAGGGTTGCTATTTTAAATCGGTAGTGCTCATGCGAGTGAATGAGTTTTCCCATGCTTGCTGCCACATAGTGCAACGCTACGATTGATGGAACTAGTCAAACGGTGAAGAAGTACTTGGGCAAGATGGAAATTGTTATGCGGATCTTTCTGGTGAAGCGCGACGTCGTGGTCTTAATGGATGACAACGCCTATTTGATACTGGAAGCCAATGACTGACAAGGGATCGCATACTCTACGTTCCCCATCAAGGAGGTAAGCGATGACTTCAAATATATCTCCCACACCAGGTTCTTGGAAGAAGTTCTTCCTTGAATGTCGATCAGCGAGAGGGAAAGGAATATGCAAGCCGCTGTTCTTTCTTTCGGGGCTTGCGGTCGGGGAGATATACAGAACTTGTCGACATTCCTATTCTAATCGATCATTGATAAGGTTGCGGCCAACCGGCTGCGCGTCGAGGCTTTTAAAATGTGTTCCATTGAATTATCTTTTGTAGTTTTTTTTCATCGCCATCATGAATTAGTCTATTATTTTTTATGCATACGTTATAGTTTATAGTCGCAGGATTGTTAACTCAAAAAAAAAAATTTATTACATGAAATGCGTCTGATCACGGGAAGTGGCTCGTTTCATCCCATGTTCCCTATATAGTAACTTGTTATGGTGATTTTCAACTTTCCCTGATCGTGGCGCTGAAGCTTTAGCTCAAAGAATGTCAATAGAATGTGATGCTGCCGCTGGAATTACAACTCAAAACATATGTTCTATATTGCACAGAAAAAACTTAAATATTTAATTGATGCTTACATAGAATACGAAAAGCAGCACTCGATTTCTCGAACTTTTTTTTACATAAGAATAGGTACACCACACCTTCTGAATCCAGCAGGACGAAATTAATGCGATTATGGGTCTTTGGTACAGACATCCACGGTACATGATGGATCGAAACAAGTCAACCACGTAGTTAACAAACTTAAAAACATGTCATCAAAAAAACCCAAATCAATCAGTTCTCACCATGGATCAACAACACTGTAGCTACCTGATCAGAAAGTTTTTTTTGATATCTCCGCCCAGCGGTCTAGCAAATTACGGGGTTCGAGATCAAACTTTTTCAAATAAATACACATCATCGGTCAACGCCGTTGACAGTGAGTGAAAGGGTAACGGTTAATGCACAATGGAAACATTCGATGATTTCATTCCGTGTGAAAGAGCTGCCTTCTGGATCTGGAAAATCTTTGGTATTTGGGCGACCAAAGACGAAAGTCCGTACTATCGAGCCTACCGACGAATTTATCACTTCTTCTTTACGGCCATTTACCTGTTTTCGATGTTCACCAGTGCATTTTTCACAGAGAATTCGGAAGAACTCTGGGTTGAAATATTGTTCATCCTGCCGACGGAGATAGCTATGCTAACCAAGACCACAATCACCGTGTACAGATTTGATACGATCTATCGATTGCATCGGACAACCGTTTCGAAGGAGTTTAGACCGACGTGTCCAAAACATGCGAAAGATTACAAAAAGTTCTTCAACATGTTCAGCAATGCTATGCTATTGTATCTTTTTTGCAGCGTTTGTGCCCTCTGGACACATTTGGGATTTCTGTTCGATGAACGATTCAAGTTACCATTTTTCAACTGGTTTTTCTGGATTCCTCTGGGGAAAGCACACCTGATGAATTACTATTTGCTATTTGCTTATCAAATGATTGGCATGATGGGCCACTGCTTGTTGAATGTTTCCGGTGATATGCAAATTGCATACCTTCTGTCGACGGCAGGTAAACAGATGGATTTGCTCAGCTGTAAATTTGCTCGTTTGCCAATTCCTGAAGCTATACCCAGTAACGAAAAAGACATTTATAGGAGATCGTTTGAAAAACATATCGAACAGTACAATCGCATATATAGGTATTTGGATTATTTACTAGCACTCGTATTGTTTATAGTTTTCAAACAAATTTTCTTCCCAGCTTTGCGAGAGATATCGAGAGAGCGGTCTCGTGGTGTGTATTCGCTCAAATATGTGCCAGCGGTATAACCATTTGTGCTATAGTGTTTCGCCTATCTGCGGTAAGTCGTAGAACCGGAAAAAAGAAGAAGAATGGTTGAGCACCCATTTTTGTCAATCATCCCTATTAGTCATCCTTATTTAAACCAAAAGATTTGATTTTTAGTACATATTTCGTGGATGTTAGGCGCTATACGTGTTCAAATCACATCTTTTGGTTCGATTAAGAGCGAGGAGTGACCGAAAAGGGTATTTTTTTGTTTATTAATGAAGTCGAAAATAAAATTTACCTCTTGCAGTTAAGCATCATTGAATATCTGGGCACTTCAATACCGATGTTTTTCTACTTGGTATCCATGCTGACCCAGATATTCCTACCGTGCTACTTCGGAAACGATATCACTCTCGAAAGTCAAAAATTGACAAACGCCCTCTATACCTCGGAATGGTACCGGCTTACCAGTGACGACAAAAAAGATCTGAAAATGATGATGCTTCGCACTAGTGAACCGATCAGGCTGAAGGCAGGCCAATTCTTCAATTTTAACTTGGAGGCATTCACATCGGTACCGGTTGACATGATGTGTTTGGGTTTCGAGTGAATATTGAATGTTTTCTTAATTTATTTGCAGACCCTTAATACGGCTTATTCTGTATATGCCGTGCTGAATAGTCAGGAAAAGAAGAAGTAGAGGACGCTGATTGAATGGATGTGAATAATTAAATTATAAACGTGTTAGAATTGTGTTTTTTTAATGAAATAAGTTTTTATAAATAGACGGAACACACAACTGTTTGTTTTTCTTCTCCTGTATAATCATTCATTATTTCATTTCAAAATCATTTCTTTTTCTATCTTTTTTGATAATTTTAATAAATTGTTTGTTTCCCTTTTTCTATTTACCATTTAATTGTGTAATCACTCATGATAATTATCTCAACGTACTGTTTTGAACGTCTTTCGGCATGTATTCGCGTGAGATTTTAAAAATTCGTACATTGTCGTTGTGTTTTACTGCTTTTTTGCTATGATTGCATTGTTGTGGTTTTGTTGTTGGAGCTGTGGAATCTTTGTCTAGCTCCACACTAGCACGCATTTTTTTAACCGCAGCGCCATCAGTAAGATTTTACTGGCAGCAATTGCTTGCAAGTTCAGGCATAAAAGGCTCTTCACCCTAAGGCATACTCAAACGCAATTCATCTTTGTTTTTTTTAAACTGCCGCTTTCCCATGATTTTAATCGTTCTTGCCACAAAATGAATAGCACGCGCAGGTGCTGCGAAAGCGAGATGTCTGAAATGAAACTCACCTGCCAAGACTTTTGTAATGCAGAATATAATTATGGATGCGGCGGGACACTTACATCTGTTTTGGACGAAATCAGCCAATACCATCAGTTATTTTGGCTTTACAATTCGTGCTCTACTCTGATGAAAGACATGCGTATCCGCAACTCAATTCGTTCCGCTTACGAATCTGTCCAAGAAGTTGTTCTCAGCAAGCACAACGAAATCGTTCAAAGCCTCAAGTTAGAAATAACGAACGAGCAGAAGAACAAATTACGGAATAACTTTACTGCCAGAATCAACTCCAACTCACTAACGCCGAGGTCTTCAAAGCGCAGTGAAAATGCTTGTGTTTCCGTTCGTTGTCGACTTTTAGGCAGACCGGAATCGAAGACGCCTCCCAAGCAACACACATCCGTTAAAACAGGTTTCAGCAACTTGATTGTGACACAAATTAGTTACATAGCACTTACTAAAACTGATTTGCAACAAGTGTGTTACAAGGGCTCTGCAAGGGTCTCTCACGTGTGACTCAGCCAAGTCAGCCGTGCCGGCAATTTGGCAGCCGTAAATCAACTTCCGAGCCGAAAATTTTGGCTGTATCTGTTACTCGTTTCCCACCGTATCTGTTACTCGCCTTAGCACCGACGACGTGGAGGTAATAATACTAGTAGCCAACGGAAAGGACGCCAGCTCCATGTCTTTCATCTCGTTCAAAATTGGACTGAATGCAGATCTGAAGGAAAAAGCTCTCTCCTCATCAACCGAAAGGTCGAAACGCATCTATTTATGGGAATTTAAGGACAGCAGATCAGCCGCAATTTTTTGGAAACCTTCCCAAACTCCGACTCTTGCTTCGGTTGGAAACGGTACGTCCCAAACTGTTCAGTGGGTGTCGTAAGATGGCGCCATGGAGGAAGAATAACTGAACCGTGCCGCGCAGTAGATTATACCATGAAGACCTCTTCTCAGTTCGACACAGTCCCGCCTATTGCTGTCATCGTTCGTCGTAGTCGTCACGCTTATGTCGCTCCTGATGAATAGGTTCTTTAAGCTGCGAATTCAGGCAAGTACCCACAATTTATAGAGCGTATTCCTGATGAATCTTCCGATTCTAGCCTTCCTTCTGCTGATGCTTCCAGTTATCAACTCTCTGCCGGCTGGCATCTCACCTACCGGACGCACGTCACAAAGCAGTATGGAAGCCATGGACCCTCCTAACTCAGCTGTGCCCACTATTGGTTTAAGTAATCTTTCCAGGCGTCCAGTCGTCATGGCCCTGAATCTTGTGATGGGGACAGGAGTCTGTATCCTGCCATCTATGACAAGTATCCTTCATCTAATGACGTTGCTCGGCTTGATGCTGCCTGCCGATTCTTCTGCCCCCTCATTGAAAGGCTTTCCGTAATACCGAAACGTAGGTGGTATCAACATTTCACTCGCCGAGTATGCAGTGCAGTGACGCATGCTACGATGTTTACGCCTTCACGGAAACCTGGTTAAATATCAAGACATTATAGAAGCAACTGTTCGACAACACATATTATGTCTAGAGGCTCTACCGATCGTTACTCAATAGCAACAAGCAATCTGGAAGCAACAGAAGATAGTAAAAAGAACTCGTCGATAAGTATAATAAATTATAACTGTACATGTAACTGTATATACACAAGCATAAGGACATATATAATTTACAGTTAAGGCAAGCTCCGATTAGAGTGTCCCTCCACCATGTCACATCCCTGGGTCTGAAGTGGCAAGAATCACTCCAGAGGACGACAGTCCCGTTACACCGGTTTACCCTTCACTATGACTGATGGCACTCCTGAAACTGACTCTATCGTGGATATCGCCAGCTTGTTCCGTACACCGTACACAGAAGTGTCTTATTTGACGAAATTTTAAATGCCGAGCGAAGCTGCTACTAGCATTGTTCCTCGCTTGCCTGTACACGGTGTTCAATAAGTTCGGATACACTTTCAAAATTTGTTAAAAAAATGAAAACATGTTTTTTTATTTTTTGGATTTATGTTATTGAAAGCTATGTTTACAAGGAACGTTTACAACATTTCTCTTGGAATGACCCCCCCTTTGTACTCCTTAACGAGCTTCAAACGTTTCTCGAACGCGTCGCAGGCGGCACGCACGGACTGCATGGGCATTTCGTCCCAGATTTTGAGAATTACCGTCTTGAAATGATCCAAAGTGCTGACCTTGTATTCGTTCAGCTTCGCCATCATATAGGACCAAACAAAAAAGTCGAGAGGATTCAAGTCCGGGGAGCTGGGGGGCCACAAAGTTTTGTCCAGAAAGTCGGTTAAATTGTCCCGACACCAGGCTTGAACCACATTTGCCGTATGGGCTGGTGCACCGTCCTGCTGGAACACGTAGTGCTCATCGCCGTAGAGGCTTCGGAGACTGGGGGCAACAACCTTTTCCAAAACCTCAGTTTTGTAGTACGCCGCGTTGATTTTGACGTTTTTTCAATAAACACCAAGGGTAGCTTACCACGTTTGCATACTGCCCCCAAACCATCACCGACGCGGCACTTTGGAACCGAGGGATGTTTATATTGGATTCAGGAATGCTGTCCCTCGATGGCGCCCACACCCGGTCATTTTGCACATTGTGCGGCTGCTGCAGCACGAACAGTTTCTCGTCCGAAAAACAAACTCCTGACCAGCGTGCCGAGAGAGGATCCTCTTAGCTCGATCCAACCGCTTTTTGCTGGTAGCCTCCGAAACGCCATGGACCTTACGTTTTTGTAAGGCCTGAAACCAAGGTCCTTGGTGAGTATGGTGTGAGCGGTTCCAATGGAAACGTTGAGATCTGCAGCCGTTTTCCGGATTGAGCGGTTCTTTTTGCGCCGAATTCGCTCCCTCACGATCTTGATGACCCGTGGCGTCCTCGCTGAACGCGGCCGACCGGATCTCGCACGGTCATTGGTCGAGGACGTCTCCCGGTATCGCCTGATGGTCGTGTAGACAAAGTTCCGCTTGACCCCATGCGATTTCAGCAGCCGGAATATATCGCCGGGTCGCTCACCGTTCAAAAAACGCTTAATTACGAAGTCCCGATACTCTTTCATCGCGCGTAACAAACGAACAACAACTAACAGAATGTCAACACCGCGCACATTCGGTAGCGTATGAATGAAGCTAAAGCTGACACCAATACCAATGCAGAATATGTACATGGCGCATACCTACGCAATGATGAAAACTTGTATTCGAACTTATTGAACACCGTGTATTTGGCTCTGCACTCACTATCCATACCCAGGTAACCAATCAGCATTAGCATATGCAGTAAATCAACCCTAAATCTGCATTTCAGATGCTATAAGCATTATATTAGCACCATACTGCAAAAAATAAACGTCGTAGGTTAACGTTTACCCCGTGCTTGGAATAGGGTCTTGGAGTGCTTAAGCCGAAGAAGAAAGCTATCGGTTGTAAAGCTGCATTTCAAATGGTATTTAAATGCTTGTAGCCTGTAATAAACATTTCGAATGCAAAACAGCATTAATGAAGCATTATAATAGCATTGCAGTAAAGCAGCCGTATATTGGGCCAAAAGAAGAGTCGTTTCTATAAATTAGAGTCGTTTGTTTACCCGATTCACAAAAGGGGATGGCAAACAGGTTCGTCACCAACTATTGTGGAATGCAGCAGTAATCGCAAGTCGTTTGACGACAATCAACAGAATGTCCTTAAATGAAACCAAATGCTCGGCTGTCTCCTTCGGCCGTAGCCGTGCGGTTTTTTTATGACTACATCCTTCGAGGAACGCGCTTGAAACGTGAGACAACAGTCAAGGATCTGGGAGAAATGCTCGACTCCTACGGTTATTGTCTGAAGGCACTTTAGTCTTCATTACAAAAAAATGGACAAAAATTGCCGATTTTTCATGGGTTTACCTACACCCGCAATGACGAAACTACCCATGCAGCATTAATCATAGTAACCCATGAGTCAGCAGACAAAATTTGACAGCTCTATCAGACAAACTCTAACCGTGATGGCAAAAACAGTGAAGCAACTCCGTTCAGAAGTGTGCGCGTTCAAAGAACGGCAGCCCGCCGCTTCGAAAACGGACATCGTGCGGCACTTTGTGGACGCCGAATACGCCCGTTCTGGCATCTACAACATCTTGGCACTATTAGACAACAATCAGAGCATTGAAAAAAAAGCCCGGTTCCGGACGGTCGACGACTCGAGCGACAAGAACCTCCAAAGGATGCTGGAGAGGAAGATCGAGGGAAAAGTGGCTACATCGCTGGGTGCGCTTGGCCGGGAGGTCGGTTCAACCTGGCGAACATGAACATACATGTCAGGAAGCGGAAGTCGCGTCCACTGGTTTCGGAGCTGCAGGCAATCACGCAGCGGCAGCGGCTGAATAAGATGGTCAACTCGATTTTCCCGGCGAATCGAGACGTGGTGGTGGTGACGGACGACGAGACCTATCTCACCCTGGATGGCAAAGACTGGCAGGGCACTTTTTATTTTACTTCCCCCAAGAAGGAAGTGAGCTCCGAAGTGAAGTTCAATTCACACACCAAGTTCCCCAAGAAGGTGCTGCTGTGGCTGACAACCAGAGAGAAGGGGATGTCAAAGCCGATCTTCTTTCGCTCCGGACTGGCCGTGAACGGGGAAATTTATAGTACGAAATGCCTGCCGGAAGTTGCGTCGTTCATAAAGAAATACCATAAGGGCGAAGATGCCATTTTCTGGCCAGATCTGGCGTCCGTGCACTAAGGCCTGTACTCGTAAAAAATGCATCAGACAAAAGTGTTCGCCAAATTTTTATTTTAAGTCGGATTTTCTTGAAACTTTCAGGGAATGAACTAATACATATGAATTATATTCGGCATAATTACTTTATTCAATTTTCTTTCAATCGCTGAAAGCCCACATCTTTCCCTAAAGACCCCTCATTACATTTTGTGCAATGGTGGAGCCGAACTTTTTGGTCACTTTCATCCATTCTTTCTTCAACTCCAGCTCGTTCTTAAGCACCTTTGACGATTTTGGAACTTTGGGCTTCATTATGGCCCAAAATCTTTCCACCGGACAAATCTCTGGTGAAAAAACAGCATTATTGTCTCTGTACCAATCCAACGTCGATTGCGCGTAATGGCATGATGCCAGGTCTACATAAAATAATTTCTCGCCTCCGCGGGGGGCAACAGACGCTTCTGGAGGCACTCGATGCGGTAAATTTCACTGTTGATGGTATCCCTTGTGATGAACGGTTTACTCAGTTTACCGCATTGGCATATGGCCGGACAGAGCAAGTATTTTTTGGCGAATTTGTCTACTTTCTTCTTCCTTATGTCTTCTGGAACATCAAACCGTGATTTGGCAACGTAGGACTCCAACCCCAGTATCTGCTTTGCGTCTGCCTAGATGTGGGTTTCGTCACCCATAACCACACACATCGGGTTTGTAGTGGACACACAGATTCCTTGCGCGAGATTTGGCCGAACGTTTTTTGTTGATCACGCCGGTTCGCCTTGAACACGAAACCCAGCTCGTTTCATGGTTTGCTGAACGAACCAGGCGGACCACTCTGCCTTCAGAGCCGCGTCGCGAATCGAAACGTTCGGATTACACTTGAAATAATCCAACACCTTCCGGGCCTTCACAGGGTCAACTGTCTTCGATTTTCGACCACTTCCAACCCGCCGCTCGGTCGTCTGGGATTCTTTAAACGATTTTACCACTCGAGACACAGTTGTATGGGTGATTCCCAGTTGTATTCCGATCCATCTCATGATCGCAGTCGGATTTTCCATGACGGTGCCCAAAATTCTCCGGCGATTTTCTTCTTGTGTCGATGACATCTCAATAACCACTAAACCACTCAACTAAATTGTTATGAAATTTTGCACATGCAAACAATTCACTCCAAACTAGTTATACCCAGATTTTCATCAATTTTTACCCACGGACAAAAAAGTTACACACGGATAAAAATGGTGTATTTTTTTTCGAGTACAGGCCTTACTCGAAGCGGTAGTTGGAGGAGATGGAGCGGCTGAATATCGATATGGTACCCAAGTCGGCGAACCCGCCCAACGTCCCCCAGCTGCAGTGTCAAATTTTACCAAAATCCGATAAATCTACCGAAAGCTGTTGAAAATTCGGTAAAAAAAATTACCGAACACTGTAAAATTTCCTAAGTGTGTAGAAGATCGAAAGGTAAAACACCCTCTTCTATGCATGTAGCAATTCCCGGAGTCTAAAGTAGAAGACCGGAGGTGGTGTGCACGGTTTCGAGTTTGTTGATTAGAGAGGGCCTAGCTACGCACGTTAATTCCATGATAGGAGCCTGGAATCTATTACGGCGTTGGTGACACGAGTTCGGATGTGGTGGTTGTTATCAGAATGCCGGCATGCCAAGGAACGGATAAGGTTTATCAGGATCTTTATCTATACCGGGTGATATTACTAAATTTTGAAAAATGAGAATGTTACGAAGAAATGGGAGACTCTCGTTCGGTAGCACAGTATGACATTCATGCAGTGATGCAGAGTTGTATGCAGAGATTTACCAGGATTTCGAACCAATAAATATCTGAGCGCATTGTTTATTGCAAGGGGAGGTTCTTTTGTTCTATATCAGCAAACCATTTCAGACACATATTCCGGTTAGTTTCACTTTTCCGATATATATTTTCTTTTCTAGCAGACGCTTCCCTCTTCTTACTACGTACCGTCGATTTTTGTTTAAATCCTCCTCACTATCGCATTCAATTTCATTACATAATATCTACCTCATTAGTATATTTAGATTATCTTTATATTGTTTTTCCTTCTTGGTTTTTGTTAAGTATATAAATAATTAAATTATAACTTACTAGTCTTAGCCAATGAAGCGATCCACTGTTTATAGCATGCGGTAAAAAGATCCTCTTCGAAATGTGAGTGTGTGAGAGAGTTGTCATTTATAATTCAGACGAAGAAACGCATTATTCTTATGAAGCTGCCCAAAGTCAGGGTATTAGGCATCGACTTTCGTAGAAGACATTTGGAATACAATTTCCGAAATAGTAAGAGCACAAACACAAAAGAAAACACAATTGGAATGGATGTCAAAAAGCAGAATTCTGCATTTGAGAACACATAAGAGAAGAACAAATAATTTAACAAGCGTAAAATAGGATATTATTGAGATTGGTTTTAATTCAACCGTTGTTGTGCATTGCATAATATAAAAGTTATTGAACGGATATCCAGATAAGTTAACTTTAATGTTTCCAGTGTTTTTTAAATGTTAAGTTGAAACGATTCAAAATTCAATGTCTAAAATCGCCACTTCAAGAATTCAGAAACACATATCTCGAACAAAGAGCGAACTTTCAATTTTATCCTAAGCTGCGCCGCAGCAAGCATAAAATATGAATTGAAGGTGCGTTGATCCAAGATTTGTGCATTGAAAAACGCTAGCAGGGAAGTCACAGTGTGGCGTCCATTATCGGATTGAGAACAGTTTGAACATGAAACAAAATCGAATTTTGAAAAGCAATCTTGGCTGCAACGAGTAAAAGACAAGCAACAATAAACAGTGCTCACAGGATGTCAATCACATCATATGTTATATTTTTTTCTGGGTCCTAACGCAACAAAACGTCTCTACTTCTTTCTAAGCAAAACTGTCTAACGAATCTCACATAGCGATTGTTTAATCGTACTCGAAAATTAAATATTGAAGATACTTTCAATGTAGAACACACCATCGGTTTGCCCTCTCGGTTAATTCCTGCACTATCGATCACGCAGCACAACTTAGGGCCAATCCTTTACCGTAGAAATTTAAAAAGCTTAGACTTACCTTCTCAGCCATTTCCCTTCAAACCTGCTACGAAGATTCCCTGATTGGTCTCCGGTCTACGACACCTTGTTAAAATTGGGTGCTCTTCGACCTGAGAGTTGTTAGTGTGCTGTATGAGTGTGATTGAATGTTTCGTGGGAACCTAGTACGTGCTGAGTGGGTGTGTTTGTAATGTATGTTCGTCTATATGAAAGCCATCTCGCCGGATTGGTGTTTACACTTTAGAATGTTTTCCGATGAATTGCCCGCTGCCCGTCTTCGTCGAACTCTCGCTTCGCAACCCACATCTTTTTGAAAGTATCGAGCGATGCCAGAATAGAGCCACCCATCCAGGTGGAGTAAATTCGCTCCTGAGGTGCTGCGATCTGTGGATGAGATTTGTTGTTGTTGTTACAATACCACGACCTTTAAAAATAACCGAGAGTGATCACTACTCACCCTGATCTTCATATCCTTTGCGACATGCTTCCTAATCTCCGACAATAACCGATCACCGAAGCCCTTGAACAGTGTCGAGCCACCGGACAGTACAATGTTCTGATATAGCATCTTTCGCAGATCCATATCGGACTTCTGGATCGAATACATCAGCACTTCGTGAATTCCCTCGCATTCTTCGCCAAGCATGTGCGGCCGAAACAGGACCTCTGGAGCTCGATACCGTGCTGGGCCTATTTCCAGTACGTTGCCATCCGGTAAAGTGTACTTCACCTTCTCCGCATCGACGGTTTCCTCTTTCTGTGGAACCGTTGGCAGATAGCAGACCTTCTCCTTGATAGATCTTACAATCTCGAATTCGGCCGTTGTGCGGAAATTGAAGCCTTCCTTACGGATGAGCGTCCTGAGATAACGAGTAACGTCCCGACCGGCGATGTCCACTCGCATGATACTGTGAGGCATGGCGAAACCTTCGTAGATTGGAACGGCATGGGTCACCCCATCTCCGGAATCCAAAACCACACCTGTGACACGGCCGGTGGCATAGAGACTGAGGACTGCTTGCATCGATACAAACAGAGCCGGTACTCCCAAAGTTTCGAAGAAGATTTCGGCTGCCTTCTCGCGATTTTTCCTAGGATTTAGTGGAGCTTCCGTCAACAGCACCGGATGCTCCTCGGCAAATGTGGATAGTTCATCTTTGCTGTAGATGTACGTCCAAATTTTCTCCATATCGTTCCAGTCGGTGACGATACCGTGCTCCATTGGATAGCGGATACTGAGCAGTCCACGGTAGTCCTCGGCTTTTGGTCCTACAAATAAATCGCCTTCCAGGGCTCCAGCCATAACACGCACGTGCTTCGGTCTGCCAATACTACAGGAATAAAATGTTAGCACAATAGAGCAGGCCATGAAACTTCCTGTGACACTTACTAATTTGGAAACCGACACTTTGGAATGTGATCACCGGCGAAACCAGCTTTGATCATACCAGAACCCTGTAAAAACAAGAAGAAAATACCTATGTCATTTGATCGCAATAAAGTTCGTCGTCAGATTTGTCAAGTGCTGCCGAAGGATGGAGGAAATTTCACCGTTTTTAACCAAGGACAGCTGCGAGATATTGATGAGTTCTACTTGCTTTGCCAGAAGCATCGAGATTACTACCGGGATCATACTGGCCAGCTGCACAAGTTACCATTCTTCGACGTCTGTGTGAAACGTTACCCAAACTTACCAAGACCTACGGAAGACTTTGTGCGACAGTGTCCTCGCTATCATCGCCATTCATATGCGGTGACGTGTCCCTGCTCGGATCAACGCTACCGGATTGGTTTTCCGTTGAGTTTGAAAATTGACATTTGTGGTAAGCGGGATCGTTATAATTGAATAAATCTTTTCAGTGTTTCAAAATTTAGGTAACCCATGTTATTTTCGTACTTATTTGTTCAATATTTCAACCACAGGCGTTTCTTTGCATTGCGGTATAAAAACCAGACCCGGAAGCTGTTTAAGGCCTTCGAGTACGTATGTTTCGTCGACCATGTGATACAAGAAAATGTTTGCAAAAAATTTGTGTAAAGCTCGTTAGCACGACTTTTTCTCTTTGTATGCCTTCGGTCTTTTTCTCTGCTTTACTTTTTGTACGTATGATTTTGACTTCCCAACTTTGCGAGCCAAATTTCGCACAGAAAGTTTGGGATTTTCTCAATAATGGCTATTACCTTCTTGTCCATTTGTCGGGATCATACTTTTCGAATTGTCCCACTTCCAACCTTCCGATCCACATTTTAACGCTGGTCAAGTGATTTACAAACACAAAAAACGATTACTTTTCGATTTACAAACACAAAAAACGATAACTTTTCAAAGTGTTAGTTCCTTGGCCAGATCGCGTACCGATAAATTCGGATTTTGCTGCTATTCGTACAAAATGCGTTTGCGCACTTTCACTTGATGCCGTTTTACTGAATGTTACAAGAATTTAAACATGTTGTACCTCGAAATAAAATGGAGAATTTCAGTTGTCATATAAGTGAAATGTTTTAGCGATCCACGAAATAATTCAAAATCTACTCTTAAAGATAAGTGTCCAAAATTTATCGTGGACAGACTTTACTTCCGAATCGCATTACGAACTGCTCTGATGCTCACACCTTCCATTTTCGCCAATTGACTCAGCGAAACAGTGGAAAAAGTGCACCTTTTGTGCAGGATCTGTTTGCACTTTATCCTAGGAAATGCTTCGCATTTTCATGAAAAGTATATGCACCGGCACTTGAAACTCCCAGAGCTAGAGATTGAAATGTAAACAATGGTACACAGTAATAATCAGCTGTTTAAACGTCATCTGGAAGCAACAGTGGGGCATATGAATCGTGCTTAAACTTTATGGGACACCCTATAAGTGGAGATAATTTCGGAGCAATTCGCGAGTAAGGGCGAAGATGAAAATATATAATAATCAAAACAACGGTGAAAAGTGGATAGAGATATCTATGAAATTGTCAAAATAGCCGAATAGTATAGGACGATACTTTTTTTCCCAGTACTTGTGGGTCTAACATTGAAAATGGCGAAATCAAACATACCAGCATTGAACGGCACATATTTCGAGAAATTCATGTTAAGGGCCTAAAAGCCATTTGTAAACAATCATGTCGTTTATATGTCGATTTCGCTTGAATCTTAAATCATTCTCGTGAAATGAAAGTAGCATCTGGTAGAATAATGTTAGTTTCACCATATGAAATAGCTGAATATGGTAGCGTTCTCGTGATTCGTGAGAGATCAACGTTTAAAGTCATTATTTACAAATGGCTTTTATGCCCTGATCATGAATTACTCGAGATATTAAAAATGAGCAAATTTCAATTAAAATAAAAGAATTTCCATCAGAATTGTGTATGAATCGGAAGCTAGCTTAATTTATACGTTAATTTGTAAATTACGATTTGAAATTCTACTTGCAATAATACATTCGTTGTTCTCCTTTTGTTTACATTTTGCATGTTCGTCCTGATTGCAAATTGCTCTGGAATTGTAGGCATCTGAACTTTTTTTAATTTTTTTTATGGACGTTTACTGGTGGGACTCCGACCAGAGTAGGAACTTCTACGCCAGGCATTTGATGATATCGTACACGGAACATGTCATACAAGAAGACGCTGTTGGAAATGATTCGCAATTAGCCACGTTTGAGTTTTAAAAAACCTTTCGTCTGTTTCTTAAATTGTCTGTTTGTTATTTTGTAAGTCAGTGTTATGTTTATAAGTTTAATAACGCGTTTCGTAATTTCTTTATTCTTTTGTAGTTTGGTCCGTTGGTGTGTCATTTAATATGCTCTTAGAGTCTTCCGAAGCAGCTTTCTCCAACCAAAAAAAATAAAATTGTATGGTACCTTGTGCATTAGAATTATATACTTTAGCTCCTTTTGAAGCATTCCACAAGCCGTCGATCATGTCGTCCATAGAGACGCTGTTGACATTGTCTCAAAAGGTGTTTTTTAAGTTTTTAAGTATGCTTTCCCTTTCTCTAAGTCATGTTCATGTCCACTTTTTTGTATGGTGTCATGTCGCCCTTTTGTCTGTTTGTTATGTATTTCTTCATCTTCTGTTTGTTTTGACCCGCATCGTGCCATTTTGCAATTTTTGCCGTGTCATTTTTAGTATACTTCTGGATCGCTTCTATATGATAATGTATAGAAAATAGTTTAGTTTGGCAGTTCTAATGATTCTGTTGTTAAACTAATTCGATGCAACATGTGGATTTTCTCTTTCTTCTACGACGTCATTATTTGCGCCGTTGTGGTTTGAGTAGTTTGTTTGGCTTTCATCTTCTGTTTGCTTTGTTGAGTTAAGACATTGCTAATGGCTGGTGCACATTCTAAACACATTGTTTTTCTTCAAAACTAAGTTCCTAGAATTATATAAAAATCGCCTCACGCTGAAAGACCTCGATAAAAGTATACCATCTAGGGTTACCATTCCCATTTTCATCTCATTTCTGATTTCGTACTATTTATTCGTTGTTAATTTTAATTATTTTTATTTGTTGTTGAAAGCAAGCCACAAAAGGAATAAATTTACTGATACATCAAACCTACATTTCCGATTAATATGAATAATGGATCATGAGATGAATAATGGAACAGTTCCCCTATGCTGTAATGCTTTCCATAAGTGTGCTGATTTGTGATAATAAACCATTTCAGCATTTCCAGGGTAATTGTAGGCATCTGAACTTAAAAAACTTAACTACTAACTACGTATTACAGCTAACCTAAATTGCGTGGATTGAAGGTACGATTTTTATATTTCCTTGCATTTCAACAATCGAATCCAAAGTAAATTTAAAACTATAGCTGAGCCTATATTGATTATGGTAAATAAATGCAGCTTTTTGTAGCTTGAAGCTTACACCAACCAAAAATCGTGTTTGCTGTTGAGATTAAGCGTGGAAAAAACCCTCAGCCCAACACAAGCAAAACTGTATTTGGTACTCACGGGAATAATAATAATACTATTCGAATAATGATTATGTTTTTATTATTAATGAATTTGAAATAAACCAAGGCCACGGCCGTTTAAACGCATTGAATCAAAAACTTTAGTTTTTCTTCACAGGCACGCAATCCCAAAATAAGTTTTGCTCCTCTTTCATAAGCAAAATAAGCAACAGGATTCTTTTAGAGTTATTCAGCATGAACTATTCATCGGAGACCTGCTTTAGTTGTTTCGTAGTTCGAAGAACTTTGAAGTTCTTCGTTATGCATAATAGAGTTGTTGTATTGCAATTCAAAGCTGCCTTTTCTAATTATGATCTGTCTGAGTTGGTCTATGCATGGTCGATTCTTGCATTGATTTAGGGTGAATTTACTGACGTTGATCGAAAATTGGAAGAAACTAGTTGCTTGCATTTCTAACACATCGAAAGATTTCTTTGCTTTGATTAACGGCATTGGCGAACTCTAGGAAAGTTATCGGTGGAGTTTTACGCATACTTTTTTCAACAGCAGCATGAAAGAATATGCCGCCTGAATTGATGAGGTAGCAACAATATCAAATGAAGAAATAGTCCAATAATTTTTCGTCATCAACACGATCAACAGTTTGCCGGGCTTCCACATCTCGGCGAATCAAGAATAGTATAACTGAGTGGGAAACTTTAGGATTGAATTTGTTGTCGAATGAAATCCATAAAATACTCCATTCGTACTTTCGTCCATTCGTCACCATCATATAGCTTAATTGCTTCAAGAGCTGGCTTTTTATCACATTTATAACCGTTGAAACACCAAAAAGTATCAATCGTCGAAGAATTTAGAATACACTTCTGATGTGAACGAACGGATGTGAACGAATCAAGTGATAGCGAACAGTGATACCGATATGCGGATACTTTTACACTTTCCACAGGAAGTACGCATATCAGTCTCATCATACACAATTTTTATTGGTAGAAAAAAGAAGTTCATTCTAAGCCAAAGATATTTTACATGAACACACTAGATTGCCGTGGCGTTGGAAGTCGTCGAGAGCATCTGCCATCTGCATTATGTGCTTGAAAATTATAGCCGGGTTTTTATCTAAACCTCATCTCGTTCAAAATTACAATAGACGTAACTTATCGGGAGGTTGCCCTCGATCAGGCCTCATGGGCCAACGTTTCAACCCCGCGATCGAGTCAATTTATGCTTTCAGCTTCAGCCAGTCAACTCATCTTTTATCACCCACTTCGGAGACGGGTGCACTGTAAATAAAATCCTCGTTGATTCATCAGATTCCAGAATGCTCTGCCTGTCGCATTGTGGGAGTCCGAGCTTTTCAACCCATTTGCGCTTTCTGTTTCTAAAGATGGACGGATCGTCGGCAAATACCATTCTGGAGGTGACTGGGTTCGATTCCCAGTTGTGCAGTTGTTAGTGATATTCTGGTCAAGATGGATGAAAATCAGTAAAACGGTCGTATGCAAATCCACACATGCAAAATCCTGAGTTGTCGCATCGCGCCTGGGGAAAAGTGATGAATTTACATCATTTGACCGGCTCAGGGGCCCTCCAAAGATTCCAGGAATGGATGACAGTGCCAGGAACGCAAAAAAAAGAGAAGGCAGTGATTGCTCATTTCAAGCGGAAACCGAACATTTTGGCAAGACATGGTCGAAAAACTTGATTTTTCGCAAAATTTAATCCAAAAGGGTCAGTTGAAGTTGTTGATAATGTGTAAAGAGTTAGAAAAATAAGATCATTCCTTGTTCAGACTTTGTACACTACACACGTATTTCATTTCCACTACAAGTGCTTATGGGAGCAGTGTGTCCATAGTCTAGAAACCTAAAGAAATCAAAGTTTAAATTTCTGAGGAACTAGAGAGATGAGAAACGTGCGTAGTGAAATCCTGGTAGAGGTGAAGCGAGCGGAAGTGCACGAACGACATTCCAGAATGCTGGTGCTGTTGCAGAGGCCAACGGACGGGCCGGAGGAAGTGTGCGTGCTGTTGGAAACTCAGTGAGCTTACCTGCCATCGAGAGATTACGAGGACGGCAAAACTACGGATCGTGTGCATTTGCGATTAAAATGACGCTGATTCGAGAAGGTTCCTGGCGAGCAGTAAAACCAACTGAAAATCAAGTCATCGATCCGGATTTGGACGAGAGGGTCGTTGGCGACTACATGTTTGAGCATCGAGAAGAACAGCTACAGCCTTTGTTCAGCGAGCGAATACGGCAAAAGAAGTATGGGATTGCTTGCAGAAGGCGTTCCAGGATGATGGTTTGTTGCGAAGGTTTGGCCTACTGGGCCGATTGACCTCGGTGAAGCTCGAAGATTGTGGTTCCGTAGAGGACTACGTCGACGAGTTGGTAACTACAACGAACAGCTTAAGCGAAATCGGTTTCGAAGTCAATAACAAATGGTTGGCCTCGTTACTGATGAAAGGACTCCCAGAATATTATAACCCCGTGATAATGGGACTTCAAGCTTCCGGAATGGATCCGACAGCGGACGTTGTGACCATTGAAGACTTCTGGTGGGGAAGGAGCTTTGTAAACCAAGCAGAAACCACACCAACGGAGAGGAGAGAAGAAGAATGGAGCTTGCTACACGTGTAAGAAACTCGGACATTTTGCAGCGAACTGTCCGCAGAAACAGGCCACTTTCAAGCCAAAAGGGCAAGCTCTGTGCGCTATGTTTTCTGCGGGAAGCGAAAAAGTGGAAGCATTGTATTTCGATTCTGCGGCAAGCTCGCATATGAAGAGAAGCGTGGAAATTTTTCAGAAGCAAGAAGACCACCTACTGTCGATCGATTCAGCTAACAACCAGTCGATAAAATCCGTTGCCATAGGTTTGGTGACACTTGACCTGGAGGAAGGGCCGATTGAAGTTCACGATGTCTAGCAAGTTCCTGACCTAGCTACCAATTTGTTACCGGTGAGTAAGATTTGCAGGAAAGGGCTAGCACTGGTGTTCAACGCGGAGAAGTGCGAAGTCCTTGACGATGAAGGGAACGAGATTGCATCTGGAACTGAAGTAGATGGCCTATACAAAATGAACCAGAAGGCATCCCATAAATCGTTCGTGAAGATGGAAACTGGAATCTGGAACAAGCGACTAGGACATTTGAATCAACAGGCCATGCATAATCTAATACCTATGGTCGACGGAACGGACGTCAAGAAGAATCTCGGCGAAGCAAATTTTTTTTTTGAGCATAGGGATCACCAGAGTTCATTAGAACGGCAAGCTTTACGATGATCAACAAGCCTACATTAAAGATATCATGAAGAGATACAATATGGCGAACTCCAACCCCGTGACTACTCCTGCGGATCCAAGTTTGAAGCTTGACAAGACTATGAGCCCGACCACTCCGGAAGAAATAGAATCAATGCAAGGTGTTTCCTTCAAAGAGGCAATTAGTTCCCTTCTGTATGCGGCACAGGCAACCAGACCGGATATTGCATATTCGGTTAACGTAGCTGTAGCCTTATCATCTTGCGAGGCAGAATTTATGGCTCTCTCGGCGACAGTTCAAGAAGCGCACTGGTGGCAGCAGTTGCTGGAGCAATTTGATGAGGAGACGGCGGAACCCGTTTTGTGTGACAACTAATCCGCAATTTGTATCACCCGAAACATTGGATTCAGCCCTCGGACCAAACATATATCCATCCGGTATCATTTCATGAAGGATGTAATCGAAAACGGTGATATTCAAATAGACTACATCTCCACAAAGAAACAAGCGGCAGATGGGTTTAGAAAAGATTTGTCGAAGTTAAAGGATGAAGAATTCCGGAAGCTGGTTGGTATCGTACGTTAAGGAGGAGTGATGTGATATAACCTACGATCACACTAAGCACGCCATAACAACCGGAAGTTATTGATAGATCGTAAAGTGTTGGAAAAATAAAATCACTCCTTGTTCAGACTTTGTACACTAAACACGTATTTTATTTCCACTACAAGTCGCCAGGAATAAAAACATACAAGATTCAGAACTTGCTAAAACTGGGCGAACGCCAGCTCGTTGCAACTCCGCTCTACAATAAAACCTGGGACAGACATACAACGAACAGCGGAATGCAGGAAGTCAAACTTGCCATCATGAATGATGCTAAATGGTGATCCATGTGATTATTGACTTTATCAACCCAAAAAGTCACTTAGAATCATCCACCAGCTGGTGTATTTTAAACTCGCAATAGTGATGAAGTTATTCGACAGAAGATATCGGATACAAGCTACAAAGATCAAATTACTGGCCGCAAGGGTTTGTCCCGAACAGAGGAGAATCATGCTCATAGGTATTAAAGACGAATAACAAACTTTATTCTATGTTAATGTAATGAACATATCCATTATAAGTTGTTGACACTGATGTTAGCCAGCTGTTTGCAATCAACAACACGAATTTCAGTTGCCTCTCAAATCGAGATGCTAACCTATGACGTCTGTGTACATCAACATGCTGATAAACCAGCCTGAGTGTTAGCAGATTATCACGGTGTTGAATTGAAAAGTATGGTTTGATAATCTGTAAAAACCATGATTTCGTTTCCAACAAAAAAATGAACGAAAATTACTTCGGACTAATGTGATTTAATCGTTTCAATAAATTTTCAATGATCGATAAAACGTCTACCAAGGAGCAACCTAATTTCTGCCATCCCATAAGCAGTAACATCATTATGAAACCATGAACCACATTATGTTTATTATTTTCAAACACCTAGACCGCAAAACCATCACTACGAGTAGTATTCCCTTCCCGTTGTATGATGATGTCATAGATCAACAGCTCGTCATCTCCCTCAGAGCCTGACTTCAAGCCATCGCACCCACCCACCCCTGACATGCACCGATCAGGAGTCCAGTCATCAGCCAACAATCCCTCTTTTCCTCCTTGGATAATCCACGCAATACCATCGAAATCTCGTTGCCAATTTCGTCTCCCCACCACTGAATATGACGAGAAATTTTTCATCCGGACGAATCACACCCCAAGTTTTCTTCTTTCGCTCTTTCTTCTCATCCAACCTAGCTGCACTTGGTAAAAGCAGAAAGAAAAAGTTTGATACGTACATTGTCGATCACCACTGGCTGGTTCACTATCACATCGTAGGGCTCCATTTTGCAAATCGACCGGTTGGTTCTGTTCACTTCCGGCTACCGGTGGACAGAGCACTGGTTTAGAGCAAATTACTAGGATTAAATCGCCGAAAAATGATCACTTTTCCGAATTTTCACAGGCTGCTTGCGGTTCTTTTCTCCCTTTTCGTCTAGCGTTGACGTCCGCTGCAAAACGCGAGATGACAGCGAGATTTTTCTTTTTTCCGACGAATATGACAGTACCGCGATGGCACACACACCATCCAAACTGTTGTTTTGGACGATGGCAAAACGAAGGAATGCGAAGGAAAAAAGCGAAACGGGCCACGTTCACAGACGACATTTCAAAACTTCTAAATTAGGGTGGTAAAATAAAAACCACTGTGAATTTGAAATTTCATTATACTCAGAGAAAAATTTGATGACCAATCTTACCATTATTGGGGGACCCAATGGGGGTTACGATGACTATGACAGTATAGTGATTTTCAACCGACTATGATCATGCTCTGAGAAAAATTCTATCGTTGTACCGACAATTAAATCATGGTCAGGATGACTATCGTACATAATGGTTACAATAATTATGAAAATGGTCGAATTCACCACGTTCATGGCATTCTTGGTGTGGTATGGTGGATCGTGGTAACAAGGACTATTCTGACATTAAGGCAAATGTTGGATCAACTATTTTTAATGGTCGTTTTACCCATGATCATAGTCGGTTCTAGATCACTATACTGCAATAGTCATCTTAACCCCCAATAATGGTAAATTTGACTATAAAATTTCTCTCTGTGTGGTCAAAACAACCTTAAAAAATAGTCGATCCAACATTTACTATAATGTCGGAAT
The DNA here is from genome assembly GCA_034211315.2 of Aedes japonicus. Lineage (NCBI taxonomy): Eukaryota > Metazoa > Arthropoda > Insecta > Diptera > Culicidae > Aedes > Aedes japonicus. Next base: position 42,902 of record JASCZW010003819.1, read on the forward strand.
AGCCCTTGTTACCAAGACCATAGTCAAGAACACCATGAGCGTGGTGAATTCTACCATTTTCATGCTTATTGTAACTATTCTACCATACACTGAAAATAAATCAATAATTTTCATTATTAAAATCGGCACTTAAATCGGTCAATTTTTGCTTCGAATTGAAATCATGTGAACCAATATGATTTTCATTTGCCACACGTAATTTTTAACACCCGTCACTTAATACACAGGTTCGTTTCCAATGGAACTGATATGGTCCGCACATAATTTTCAATGGAGCGAGAAATGTCATTCAAGTGTGTTTTCACTTTGCCCAATTCTATCCATCTTCGCACTTAAAACGAAATAAAAAACCGGGAGCGAAAAGCAATCAGCTGCTTTGTCGAGGTAGAAGAAAAAAAACTGCAAAATTGAGAAGCAAAAAGAAGTTTACCCTGTGGTGGTTGAGGTACTTTTTCAGTGTAATTCATTGAATTTTTTGAAGGTAATAAATTACTACAGATGTTCTTCTTTGCCATGTTAACAGTGTTTATTTTGAATATTTCGGATTTGCCGAGCATTTTTTTCATCTTCGCAGAAGAACCGCGTGATAATATGTAAGTGAAACAAATAGTGTTATTTTTTATAAGTGAAACAAATAGTGTATATTTTATATTTTATAAAAATAAAACCTCTTTAATTCACACATTTCGTTTAATTACATGAAAAGATACACAAAATCCAATAATAACCTTTTTATGAAAAAATAAAATCCATGCACCTTTGCACATAAAATTTTGCTAGGACAAGTTAATGCAATCCATGTACACTATAATTAATATCTATTCAGCTGTTGTACTTAAAGACTATATATTTATTGCACATATCTTTAATTACTCTATGGGTCATGAATATTATTTGACCACATATAATAAAAAATATGTGCAGCACCAATACAGAGCAATAACTTTGCTCTTTGCCCAAATCTATAAGTAATTGCAATAACATATAAGGTGCATTGTTTTTTGAGTGTAGACTACCTCTAAGACCAGTAGGTCCCATACAAAAACTATTTTTTTCTTGGTTCAGTCAGAACTAGCACATCGGTCCCAAGCTCGGTCCCAAGCTTAATAACAACAATCAATATGCAACTAGCGATTTGAAATTGGTTCACTGTTGTAGAACCCTTTGGTCCGAAATACACCTTGAAGTCAGCTGCTGTACATATTTGCGCCTTTGTTTTGATTTGCTGTGTTATTTTGACAGAATATTTGAGAGAGTGTTCGTGTGAGTTCATTATTAGGGGCGCATTATTAAGCTTGGGACCGAGCTTGGGACCGATGTGCTAGTACTGATTGAGCCAAGAAAAAAATAGTTTTTGTATGGGACCTACTGGTCTTAGAGTTAGTCATACTATTAGTCACCAGCTGGCCTTCAGGTTCATTTATAAAATTTACAAATTTTAATTGAAAACCAAGAAGAAAAAAAACAAATATCAGGAAGTTATTTCCAGGAGATGTTAAAATATATTAACCTCGCATGCATGTGGGTTTGGGTAATTTTCTCGCTGTTTCGGTTTTTTATTGATTTTTAATTTTTATTGTAACCATTATGTGCAATAGTCATCTTGACTATGATTTTATTGTAAAAACGTGAGAAGGGGGGGAGAGGGGGTTGTAAAAAGTCAGTTTTTACGTGACGTAATTAATGGACGTTCCCTTATTGAAGATGGAACAATGGTGAGACCTATTCCATGACTATGAGGCGTCTAGGAATATTCAATGTGGGATAAATGAAACAAATGGTTTTGCTTCAGTCCAATGTGCTGGTTTGATATAACGGTATGTATAGTTTGGTAATATGCCAAACAAAGATTCTAAGAAGCTGAAAGGTTAGGTCGGAGTGCAACGGGCTAAGTTTGTTAGTCTCTGCTCCAGTCCATATTCCACAGCACCAGATCATAATCTGTCCGTATGGCCGAAACTGGTCCGTATAGAAGGACAAGCCAAAACTGGTGGGTTTATGACTTATTTGGAGACATTAGAATATCTCTAACTCGAAAATGGCAAAGGTTAATAGTAGTAAATACCATGTCAAATTTCACGGGCATATCAGATATGTGGTTTAAGCAAATATAGGTTATTGTCAAAATCAGAGTTAAATATCGAAAATCAAAAACATTGAAAATTGCTTGTGTTGAATTGTGCACATACCAGATCTCATGTACTGGCAAGCGGTTTGTTTGACGGCTGCTATGCAAAATCGGAGAGTAAACAAATGACAGTGCTCGCTTGCTGAGCAACGTGAGGTACCTCAGAAGCAACTTTGAAATTGCTCGCTGTAAGAAACCGTCCTGTCCCTTGTGGTGTAGAGGCTATGAACAAGTTTTGAATTGGTAGCCCATAAGAATACAATGGAGCCTCTAACCCTCTGATGGAATTCTTTCTATAATCGTAGTCGGTTGCGGCTGTAATTCTTGTGCCATCCTCAGAAAGCGTAACAGCTAGAGCGAAATTATTAGCATCCAAATATTTGTTGAAACCTGTAACATCGAGCACTCCTTCAGTGATGTTTACGGTGTATATTTTTATGTGACGCTGGATTGTGTTTTTGGTCATAGTGTTTATATTAGACAAAAAGAACTCGTAACGGGTATTTCCAGCGGTGACAAATTGAAATGAAGCTATATTCTTCTATAGCTGTGTATATTTTATAGAATGTGGGTTCGTTTCTTCCAGCCTGTTATGCATTATAACTCTAGTGGTAACTAGTTTTCTTATAAGGATTGAATCATTTTGTCTCATGTCGATTCCAAGAACACTTTGTTCTGAAATAGTAAAAATTGTATTGATACTTACAATTTTATTTTGCTTTTATTACACCATACCATCACTAAAAACTCCGACATGGTTTGAATCTTCCAACGGATCATAGCCTTGCCTTTCTGAACAATAAAGGTCTCGTTTGCTGGACTGGCTTTCAGTCTCAACCGAGGGAGAGCGTACCAAGTGCGCCGTTTGCAGCAACTCCTCCCAAACGCAAAAAATTCTTTAGATGTGGAAGCACAACACCAATTTCTTTTTGGATCCTATCCCAGGAATCATAAATATGTTTGGGAGTATGTTGATAAGATAGTGGAATAAAACTTACATCCTTTTTTATGGTAAAAATAATTCAAGCTAATCTTTAACCGTGGCATCAAACATGCTAGTTAAGAATTTGCACAGATAGCAGAATACAAATTTTGACAGTAGCTGGTCGGTTCTCGATCCCAATGTTATTGTGGAAAAAATGATGTGGAAAAGAGAAAGTGATCTCGCCTACTAGTAGCGTGAGTTACTCGAGGTGCCTGAAAAGCAACTCTGAAATTGCTCGAGATGAAGAGCTGTCTTGCCCCTTGATAATAACTTTATGAAGACAAAAATGTCGGTGTATGAGACGCTTCATTAAGCAAAGTTTATGAATTTCGAAAGCTTTTTCTTCTTGAGTGTTCTTGAAGGCGCGGTTGGTGTTTTGTTTATTTGTTTATTTGAAGTAGACATCAACAGACCAAGTTTAGGTCCTAATGATGTTCAAAACAAACAAAAAAATTAGGGAAGGTCCATAAATTATGTCACGCAGTAACGGGGAAGGGGGGGTTTGGGAAAAAGTGACGATCCATACAAAAAAATTTGAAGGTCCATACAAAAAACGTGACAAGGGGGGGAGGGGGGTGGGTTATAAAAAGTCAATTTTTGCGTGACGTAATTAATGGACGTTTCCTTACAATAAGAAACGATTACATAACCTTTTAACTGAAGTGAGGTTTTACAACCAGGTTTAAACCTGGTATTAAACTTCCCTAATAAAAATTTACCATACATGAATGATATTATAGATGGTAGGACCATACCACTTACCATTGGGATGATACCCCGAATTGGTTGTTAGGCACCTCTTATGGTTATTGTTTATGCGGGTTATTACTTCTGGGTGTGTAAGCCACTATTGTTCATTGCATGGATTGGGGTTTGTTTAAATGGTGTTTGAATCCAAACCGAAAAGCAATATTTTAAACAACGCGAATTTAAATTTTTCCTAAACTTGACAGATGGAAAATAATCGATTATTCGCGAATTGGTACACTGCATAGGCATAGACTAACTCTGTTAAACGTCACTAAGCTTAGGCTGTTTACCAATTTGCGAAATAATTAAACTTGACAGATGGAAAATATTCTATTATTCACGAATTGGTATACAGCCTAAAGGATCGAACGTAGTGATAACGGCAGCGGAATCTGACTTATCCTGTTCATCGGATGAAAAACTGATTAGATTCAAGTTGATTCGAATTGGACATATCAGCGTCATTTGTGACAGCTGTCAAATTCGCCGATTCCGTTCCGTTTCCGTCCGTATTGCGTTTGTGCAAGGCACCTGGCAACCCTATCTAATTTACTAGCGTTTGACAGTATGCAGCACATCACGGGCCTTATTTAAATAAGGCCCGTTTGACATTTGTTACTACGGGTACGAACGCCAGTATTGTTTACAAACAATGAATCTTTTGAAGTTGAATGATAGAGATGTTGGCTTCAGGGAAATGACTTCCGGTCAGGCCCTTGCTTTGGGCCTTAAGTCTGCTACTCGAGCTGACATATTTCTGGCAGACACTTTTTCGGAAGTTAATTGATCAATAACAAAGGGACACTAATAGATAAATGGATTATTTTCCATCTGTCAAGTTTAGGTAAAATTATAATTAATGCGCGAATTGGTACACAACCTCTGTCGATAATGTTCCATCTGGCAGGTTAAAATCAAAATTAATATTAACTCGTGAATTGGCACACCGCCTTTATTATTTGGAGCACGTTCTTAATTATTTAAATGTCCAATCAAATTGTTTTGATGGACCCCCTGATAGGAACACATCGAAACTGGTTGAACAAAAACAAAAAGCGTTGTGGAAACCGATAAACCAACTGAAAAAAATTTAATATCGCTACAAGTAAACTTCGTACAATACCTTGAAATTATTACAGTAGAAGAATTGAAAATCGTGCCTTTCGTGGTCTGGTGGTTCCTGTTCGCAGTAATGGTTTCATCCAGAAGTGGAAACTCGTAAGATCGTCGTTCCCCGAAGGAGACAACATAACCTCCAATCGATTCCGTGCTGGACGTTTCATTTTTGAATTTCCCTCCGTTTTGTTTACATCGGCAGTGGTAACGGCAAAGGTAGCCGGGCGAACCCGACGATGTCTTTCACGGTCCAACTGGAACAGCTGCAGAAGAGTTTCGCGGAAAAAACAAGTGCCTTAGCCAGCGCCCGGAAGTTACGGGATCTGATCGAAGGTATACCGAAACAAAAAGATCGCGAAAAGGGAGCGGTTTATGTGTTCAAAGATCTGTTGACGATTTTCGGGGAGTTGGAGGCTAGTGGCAGGCAGGAGGACATTCTGCATTTGGAGTCACTGGTGGAAGCACTAAGGTACCTGATTGGAGTGTGTCGGGAAGCAGACGAAGGAATTCGATGTCATTTTGCGCTGAGGATTTACAATTTGGTGGTGACGTTCAGCGGGAATGAGGTGAGATTAAATTGATGTTTAGTGACATTTTTGTTTATCAAAGTATCCAATTTATAGAATAAACGACACATAATAGTACAGTGCGCTCACCTGCTTGAAGATTGCCATTTGACCGAAGAGCACACGGAGCTGTTGCTTAGAGTGAGCCGAGTGGTGCTAAAAGCGATATATGCTGCTCACACAAAGAAGCAGCCGGATCAGCAAATGTTAATATCATCCGGATTGGATGTGATATGCTCCACTACAATTCGATTGTTGCGGCGTTGGTCGGAATCGGATGATCCGGCGATCCGATCGAAAGCACTAGCGATCTATAACGATGTGTTCGATAACTCAACGGCACTTCTGTATCGGTTGTTCAGTTTGGACCAGAAGCGGGCACTGGATTTTTTCCAATCACTGGTAGATGTCTTCCGAACGAAGTCCAAGTTTAGCGAGATGGAAATGGTAGAACTGTTTCAGAAGAGTTTGCCTTATTTAGAAATAATTCTTAGCTTAGGCGAGGCTTCTCAGCCATACTTGGAATTTGCAAAGGTTCTTAGTATCTTCGATAGAATAGAGTCGGAGCCGACAGCAAGCTCTGTGTGGATTTTGAGGAATTATCTTAACTTTCAAAACAATCCCATTCTGGATATGGTTACACTGACGTCGCTAAATGGGAGATTGAAAATCCTAAGTGGTAAATCCCCACCGGATCAGCTTTTGGTGGAAGTGGTTATATTTATCACCCTTCAATTACGAATACACTTGGATCAACTCAAACAACAAGCTGTGGAGGTAGCCGAGCCGTTAATTGACTTGTGTAAATCGTTAGTTAAATTTAGCAAACATTGCCCGAGAAATCATGCCCAGATATGCTCTCGCTGTGGAAGCTCCAGTCGGCATTTCGTGGATTATATTTCAACTATGGTCATAAATTTGGCGATGTTCATGTCCAAGGCCGAACAGGAAATTAGTCCAGAATTGGCAGGATTGGTGAATGGCTTTCTAAAGCATAAACTGCTGACGCTAGACGATTTGAGCTGTGACAAAAAGCAATCGCTGTTAGACTCCGGATTGAGGTTTTCGGTTAATTGGATACGGATTGCTTTACAGCTGACTCCCGGAAAAGAAATGCTGGATCTTGCTCGATTGGTCGTCGATTTTAAGTACAAACACGGTTTCGATTTTCTAACGGAAATTTATTTGATAAGAATGATGGAAAATTGCCTAAAGGATTCCGGAATCTGCCAGGCGGCAATTGATATTAAATTGGTGAAACTGTTGGTTGCGCTTCGAGATGGTGCTGAAGATTCCAAAGACGTGGACGATGCAATTTATTCGATTGTGAACTTTCAGCTCAGTACCAAGAACGAATCCATTCGCGATCTGAACATCGTCGAGCTAATCGAACGCCCCGAAATGGATAGATTTGGATTCCCGGTCGATACGACCTTGACTCAACAGGAGAAAGCTTCGATCCTCTTGGTGGAAATCAATTTGGCATCGCGCTACAAGAATTCAAATGTACTTCCGTATTTCCAGTTGCTTCAGAACCTGGAGGCTGACCCTTTGCGTCTTGGCATGGCTATCTATCTCCTACAGGACGGTGCATTTCCCCAGCTATCTCAGTCGAACGTAGAAATTTTGAAGACGAAAATAACGAACTATCAACCCAGGAATAATGGTGACAAAGTACGACGCCACGGATCCCTAGGCCTTCTGAGTTACTACGCCTTCAGTGCGACGTCTAAGATCACCATCAATAAGATGAAAGAAGCTCAACTGAACCGGGAGACTATAAAAAATGACCAGATTAACAACGTACTCAAAGAAAACACGATGGAGCAAGAACTGATTTTACTAACGCAGCTGGAAGACACCTACACCAATTTCCGGGAAATGGTTTCCGCCTTAGCGGAATCCTCCTTCCAAAATTTCGGTCTGATATATTCTCTAAACCAAGTCTCGTCCATCCTGGACAACACCTGCCGCTTTTTCGTAATTAATTACTATCCCCAACGGGCCGTCGAAACTCAACTGCTCAACTACGTTCTGGTTAGCCAAAAACCAGATCGGATACTAGAACTCTGCTGTTCACTTGGATTCATAATCGAAAACCACCAAATTTACAAGCACCTGCTCAGCAATCGTCACTACACGAAGGCCTGGGTTCCCACGCTCGAAGATCTCGTTGAAAAGGCCACCGAAATTATCTCCTCTCATCAGAACAGCTTCTCCGCAATCCCGGAATCCCGAAAGTACTATTTTCTTAATCTGTACCTATCACTCTCGCTATTCGATGCATCGCGTAAAAATCTCAAAAGCTCTATCAGCCACCTTCAGAACCTAACCGGCCTTCTGGAAAAATCCCCGCCTTCCTGTCCCATAATCTCCATTGTCCGTGGCCGCATTTATCACACCTTGTTTCGACTGGTCACCATCTACAACCTGCCGACGCCTCGCGGGATGTCTCCGCGCAACTTTATCCGGCTCATGCTGGCCCATTACAATGAAATGCAAAAACTACCGGCCGAACACGGATTCATTGTGTCTACCAGCACCCTGGAGATGACGGTGGAAACGTTGCATTACCTGGTGCTTCGGTACGACACCGATCGGTTGGAGGCGCACGTCGAACAGGTGATGAGATTCGTGTTGCGGCGCGGTGCCGGTCTGCGGGCGATGCAACTGATGACGCTGTACGCGGCGATGAGTGCCGACAGCGAAAAGGAGGACAAATGTCGGGTGAGTACCGCCTCGGTTTTTAAGTTTTAGTTGTGATGAACGCTGTTGATCCTCTCTCTTTCAGATGCTTCTAACGTACCTGGATCGTCTGTTGATGTTCCGTCCCCTCGAAATGGATGGGAAACGCCTTTCGAAAGAATCTACCCCAACGATTAGGCTGGAGGTACCGCTCATCTCACTGTCGGACGATCCCAACTGCCAGGATGCAACTCGAAAGGCCGCTAAATACGTAAAATCTCCGACCGTAAGTTTATCATTAATTCCTCTAACCTTCAACCATTCATGTAAAACCCTTCGTTCACAGAAGTGCAGTCCTTCCCCTCGTCTGTTCTCCGATAAGGCGATCGACTGTCAACAGTACCTGATCAAACATCACACAGGTTGTAGCTGCCAGTTCTGCCGTTATCCTCAGTACAAAAGTCAGGCTCTTTTGGTAGCGGTAAGCTACGCTCGGCTCGCTTTCATCAAAGGACAATCCAGCCGATGTCGAGAGATTTACGAAGCCATGGCTGAACACTGGCGCCTTCGGGAGCAAGATTTTCAAGATTCATGTCTCATTGGACACAGAAATGAGTTCACTGCACTCATCGCGCGGGCCTTCATATGTTATGGGCATTTTCTAACCAAGGCAGGACAACTGGAACAGGCCCGTCGAGAGTACGATAAAAGTCTGGAAATATTGAAGGATGTTCCGTATGTAGATTCGGGTCTCCTGGAGGAAATACAAATTAATCTGGAAACTCTGAAAGACTTGCAAGCGTTCATTGAGCCGGCAAAGGTTGAAAGTAAATTTTGCAAGTTTGAGGATTTTGTTAGCGAAAATTCTCGGGTCCGAGCTTCGCCAACGGTTGAACTCGATAAGATTTGTTCATTCACACCGAGGGTGGGAACGACCAGACTCATTCCAAAGACGGCTGGCCGGGCGGACGATTTGCTTAAACACGTCACTCGAAAGCGACTAAAAACCACTCTAGCCAAAGAATATGTCAAGGAATCGGCATTACTAAGTGCCATGTCGGGATTATCGTGCGGCTCGGAGAGGAAACCCAAAACGGTTAGCGTTTTCGTAGACACGCCGGAGAAGACCGCCACCACTATGGGAAAAAAGAAATTGTTCTCTCAGGATACATGCTCAGAAGACTCGCCGAAAAAGCGAAGTCGGCGGAAGAAGGCAGAATGCGAGACTCCGGCCGGTCCAAAATCCACACGCAAGAAGCGAATTCCCTTGAGTCCATCGCTGAAGATATCCTCTTCCAACGAATCTTTTAACGACATCATAGCTAAATGTAGCACCCCCATCTCGAAAGTTGTTACCTACAGAGGCAAAGGTCGCACGACCGTCAGCAAGCGCCCAAAAATTACTCCAGCATTCCCAAAACTGCTCGACACGGAATCCCAATATCCGGAAACAATTCAGAACCATTCCTTCAACAGTTCCTACCGGGATGTTCTGATGCAATCGCTAACCGAAGATGCCTCCAAAGGCGTCCCCAAGGACTCGAGCGTAGTCATACTGGACGATTCGGAACCGGATGTCGTGAACACTAGCCTAGCACAAAACCATTCCGTCGACACAAGCAATGGATGTCTTTCGTTGAAAAAATATTCCGACCGCAAGGTAGTGAGCACACGGACACAGACTGTCGGCAAGACGCGGTTGCAATTTGATTCGCCGGCAGTGATTGACATTACGACTCCGGATCAATCGCCGTGCATTGTGCGCGGGATAGGCTCGTCTGGCGGAGGTGGTGGAATAGTAGAAGTCGCCAAGAGAACCCGAGGGCGCCCACGAGTGTGCAAGACGGCGACCAATAGCAGTAGTAAAACATCCACGATGACGACGGTGGTAACTCCGGAAACGAGCGAGGTATCAGTTCCACGGACGACGAGAAAGAAAGTAAGAGGACGGAGAGGAGACTGATGGGCCAACCGGACCGGACGATGATTGTATCTTTTTTACTACTTATATTTATGAAGGAATTTATCTAGTTAATTACCGAATTTTATGATTTTTTTTCAATTCTAATCTCTTTTATAATAACGATATTGTTATTGATTTACAACAAACAAACGGCAGTTCCATTATTAATATATTTGTTCATCGTGTTTAATCGACCAAAATGAAGAATCCAATCGATCCATCGGCATCAGCTCACACACAAAAAATAATGATTATTAAAATTAAAAAAACCATTGCTAAAATTGAAAAGTTGCGTTGGTTCTTTTTCGTAGAAAGCGGTTTACTTTCAAAACCAAAACCTTCAAACCGACAATTCAAAATGTTGCTGCTCTACATTTATAAGTTCAAATTTTTAAAACAAATTGTAGAACTGTCAAATCAAAGGCGTGGCATCGTTGAAAATAAAAGCGAATTATTTTTATTCCAAAATAAACTTTCATTCAGAAAGTGTAGTGCAATTAAAATAAAAGTATGCTGTAAACATACTTTTAAACATGAAAAGTTTTCTTTTCAGATGAATTGTAGAACTGTCAAATCCACTCCGTGGCATATTTGAAAATGAAAGTAAATTATTTTTATTTGAAAAATGATCTTTCAACTAGAAAGTATTGTGCAATCAAAATAAATGTATGCTGTTTTGATTGAAAGAAAAAAATGGTTTTAACAAAAAGGGTTTTAATTTTCGAATGAATTACTATAACTTTCATAGAGACCGGAGGTTGGCGTCGTTCAATCACCAATATTTCCATCCCGAATGATCCATGTCGAAAGATTTTCCCCATATCTTCCGAATGCACCTGAGCCAGCTCTGTCATCTGCTGCCGCTCGTCGTCGCTTGTGGCACCGCTGCAAAAAAAAATATGGGATTATTATCAGTGACATGGCCTATTCCGTTTGCATGGACCGTTCGGAACTTAATAACGCCGAAAGTTTGTGAACTTTCCTGATAAGCGATTCGTTGGGGCGAGGAACATTTTGAATGTGAAGCTTTTGCATTACTTGACAACAGAGAAAAATCCTACGACGACTTCCTTTGTGTTGGTGGATTTGACAGTTCTACAATTTTCATGGTAAAAGAACATACTTTTAAATTTACAACTGAACCGAAAAAATATATTTTCAATTCAAACACAAAACTTTCGCAGTAGATGATTTTACTTTTAATTTAATGAAAAATAAACTCTTTTCCGAAGTAAAGTGCTAAGCTTTTAATAAAACAATATTTCTTTTTTGCTGCAGCATTAAACTTTGATCAAACTGAGGATTTGTAAGGCTGCCTGTGCGACAACGGCACAATCGATACCTAAATATAACACTTTATAAAGTCCTGGCGATTGTGAGCTTTTAGTGGAATACCTGTAACTAGGAAATGAAAAGAAAGATTAGTAATTTCCATTTAATTCCAACTACCTTGATTGCTTATCCTGACAGATACGCGTATTTCGTCTACAATGTGTAGTCTTCTTCAGTGTCAGTACCTACTAATACTCGAATGTCAAGTATTAGTACATTTGTTTTTTCATGGATGATTATACGGGGGCGTCTTGCTTCCCAAAGATGTTATTAGGGCGCGTTGTTAAACTTGCGAATGATATTGCCAGCGACTTAGGTTATAATGCCGAATACTACGTCTACATCCCATCTCGAGATGTGGAGATAGATGGTGTGGTTTTCTGCAGCGAGCCTAACGTGTGAAGGCGTTATGGAATGTATGGGGCGATTTCCAAATTCTGCTTTGTCTACCATTGGATTTCTGAATGCAAACAACTGCATGCAGCAGCAATGGTAGATGGAAGAAAGACGTATTCACTGTTGGACTCGCTACAAGTTACCTTCGCCGGATCAATTCTCCGAAAATTTGTTGAAATTGATAATGTTTTTATCCAGTGCGTCTCTTTGTACCAAGCGTATTTAATTGTACAAAGTACAAACAGGCTACGGCTACTTGTTGCGACAACAAGCCCCGTTGTGGCAAAAGCGGCCAAAGGCATCTAGAGGATGCTGTCCAACAGGAAGCAACAAAGTGCTTACAGTGGTAATGTGCCTCTCCACGATTTGCATAACTGCCCCGTGTACAAGAATCGTACTGGTAACGTGAAGCGTTCCATACAAGAACGCTCCAAACAGACGTATGCAGAAATGTTAAAGTCGCGAAACGCAGCGTTTGCATAGTCTATATCAGTTTGCATAGTCTATATGGACTCTGACGTAGCCGATAAGAGTGGATTTCCGGAGATACACGCCCCCGTTAAAAGTGAGACGACTAGTTCCCCGAGAGTGCGCCGGAGATAAATAAAACGTGCTCTCAAAAACTTGCAAACAATTGGGGGTAGTGGGGGTCAATTTAAATAAACCGAATAAAACGGTAAAAGTTAATGCATCCGATTCTTTTTGTAGCTATACCACCTTGCCGCTTTCTAATAATTGTAACCGTAAGAGGTTGTCAAAAACACGTACTACGTCTTCTGGCAAATATAAAAAATATCTCGTCCAAGCGAAGTAAGAATAATTTAGGGACATTGTGGATAACATTTTAAATGCTCTTGGTCTTTTGGATGCTTCACCACCCTTTTTCTCCTGGTTATTCTTATAGTTGAAAACTACTTCAAGCAATTGACTGTATCATGGCCCCTCTTTGGTGAATTCATATCTTTTGATGAATAATTCTTCGAGTGAGGATCAAGATATGATCACCGTATTACCATATATTACCATACCTGTCAAAATAACACAGCAAATCAAAACAAAGGCGCAAATATGTATAACAAGGTGATGGCTTCAAGGTGTAATTCGGACCAAGGGGTTCTACAACAGTGAACCAATTTCAAATCGCTAGTTACATATTGATTGTTGACGGTACCTTCGGATGGTTCGGGTGGGTTCGGTACACAAAATCCCGCTTTACTCCGAGGTTTTACAAATTTCTACCCGGGCGCCCACCATTCAAACACTTTTTTATCACCCAAGCGAGAAACTCCTTCATCGCTGGAAAAGATAAACACCGAATGAAAATAATAGGACATAACCTAAAAGCAACAATCATAAACGACAGCAACAATATTATAAAACGGATGGTTGGAGAAAGTTGTCAAGCCATATGTACAAGAGGTGGTTGGAGATGATCACTATGTGTTTCAGCAGAACAGAGCGCCATCACATACTGCAAATCCTCGTTCAGTGCTGATGCCGAGAAAAATTTGACCGACTTTTTGGACAAGAATGAATGGCCTCCAGTTCACCAGATCTGAAAACAAAAATTGTTTCCCCGATTTTGGAGACGCTACGTTGATGACATTCTTGCAACAGTGAAAGAACGCCCTCTGCCACAAGTTCTTCGAGCTGTTGAGGGTCACGACTACAGCGCACATAAAATTCACGGCTGAGAAAGAAATAGATGGTAAACTTCCTTTCCTGGATTTGATGATAGCCGTTCTCAAAATGAGAACAACCTTCTAAAATTTGGTTACCGGAAACCGACATCCACAAGTATTGCAATTCTATCCTGGAGTTCCTCGATTTTTGCTTTCCGAAGAAACATGTTTATTTATTTATTTTATTTATTTATTTATTTTTATTGCTACCATTAGTACCTCTACAACACGGTCACGAGTTTCTGTCATTATATCCAGCCCATCGGAAGTGTCCTCACATTATTCGTTATTTCATAGATGTAACCTAAAATGCATTTGAAAGAACTGCTTGAGTATTTTGTGTTATTATCATTGAAAGAAAAAGAGCTGTTGATGATCTTTATTGTTTTAAAATGCTAGGTTTCATCCAATGTGGTGGAAAATTAGAAAATAATTTATTAATAATTTCAGAAATTTATTGAAACAATTTATAATGTTACTTAGATTTTGATAACATTGAATTAATTAAACCCGCAATGGTAAATTCATGCGGATGGCTTTTCGAGTGTGCTTTATTTTTCGTTTGTTAGTTGTTAGCCAATTTGTTCTGGAATCGAGTTTCTCGCAAGAAAGATTGAATGAGCGTGTTGGGGCTGCAAAATGGTGAGTCGACAACTGTGATGGAGCGTGCGTCCTCGCAACATAGCTCTGGTCCTCACAAGTTCCTACCTCATGCTTCCACGGGTCAGCAGATGACAAAGACCGCCAGCTAAGGGTTGCGTACTTAGCTGGTAGTGCAGCCTGGGCACTGTTGTCCTCTCTGACTTCAGCCAGATTGAGGAGGTGCGTGCCGAGCGTCTGTCCACCAAGGAGGTCTGTTCACCAGCGGCTGAGTAAGAAACGTTGTATCTCGTCAGCTATACCTTAGAGGCAGTCCCACCAACGCAATGTAGGCAGCGCGGTAAGATAGCATGCCGAAGTCTTACCCTACCACGAAAAATGTAAGTATTCTTTATTTCTTTATACGGTATATAATTCTTGGATCATACATAGAATCAGAAGACATGCAGATAGTAGCACATGTTATTCTCATTTTATATTATAACATCCCTTCACAATATTTTTTATGCTATTTTCAGCTTCGCATTTATCCATCATCGTATGTTTAGGTCCACTTACCCCCATGGAGCGATATAAGGCGCTATAACCTTGGCAATCATTGCTACGCTTTTGGTTCAAATGCCAAAAGTTCACCCACAGGCAAAAGGAGCATAAACTAATCTTTCTAGCATCTATGTCTCTAACGATAAGGTACTAATTATCACACTGTATAACCTCAACATGGAAGCGTTTGGTACGGGAGGTCCACGCTTTCTTCTTTCCCTTGATTCAGAGTAGTAAAGCGATTTTAGATCTTTCTGGAATCGCTCTATTTCTTGAATCCCTCTGCGGCACATACTACGCAGTTGGCCTGGCCGATGACAAGAAAAATGATGTACTCAAGAAAACATCATTTTCCAGGATGCTTTAAAGAATTGGCTGCGTTAGTATGAGATTAGATTAGATTAGATTAGAAAGATTGAATGAGCGTGTTGAAAATGAAATCTATTAGCCTGTTAAAACATAGCCTGCAAATTGATTTCCCGAATGTCTCGTATGTGACATACTGTTTTAGGCGCATCTTTCCACATTTCTGTAGCCTCTGGAGAATTGCAGGTGGCGCCATTCCAAAGTGAGCATCTGATAATTTCGTAAACTTAGCATAATTATGTTAAACCATATTTAAAAATACTCTGTACTTACAGGGCCTCGTTTCTAGGAAAACTGTAAAAGGAACAATTTCCTTGTTTCCATGGACTACCTTGACGATTCCCCACAAAAATAGTTTTCGCACTTTCGACCCATTTGCGACAATTTGGAACGCACTGAGTTTGTTTTGAAAAGTATACTGAATCAAAACAAAAACAATAAAAATATTTTGAACATCTGCTCTATTAGATCAGTGGCGCACATCTGACTGCTAATTGCCACTTGCTAACACAATGTACGCCATGTTTTTTACACATGTTGGCGAGTCGAGCATGAACGTCTGTCTGCGCTTAAACCAAAAAAAGATGAAGTTAACAGGATCCGCTTACCTTTTACCCAAAGCTAACTAACGCCATGCAAAGTATTTTGAAAAACATGGTTTGCAAGCAGTCCTACAAAGAGCAGTCCAACTTTTGAAGGATACTTTGTGTTTCTCAAAGACAAAGTTCCAATGGATGAGAAGTCAGGGATTTATGAAATCCCTTGCAAGAGTCCAACGGTTTATATATATAGGCCAAACCCGCCGAAAAATGAAAGTTCGTCTGAGGGAACACGAAAACGGCATGGACAACCGAAGGGACTCTGAATCGAGCGTAGCTACACACAAAGAATAATAATTGATAGAATTAAAAGAACCATTGCTAAAATTGAAAAGTTGCGTTGGTTCTTTTTCGTAGAAAGCGGTTTGCTTTCACAACAAAAACGTTCAAACTCTCAAATCAAAATTTTCTTGCTTGGTACATTTAAAAGTTGAAACTGTCATAACGAATTGTAGAACTGTCAAATCGAAACCGTGGCATTGTTGAAAATAAAAGCAAATTGTTTTTATTTCAAAATGAACTTTTAACCTGAAAATGTCATGCAATTCAAATAAAAGTAAGCTGTTAAGATTAAAATTAAAAAATATTTTTAACATGAATTGTTTTTTATCTCTTTTTTTCAATATTAATAAGATTAATAAGAGAAAATCATTTGTGTTTAAAGAAAAGTCGGATATATGTAATTAATAAAACATTAGTTTTTCGTTTTGTAAACAATTTTTCTTGTTTGTGGTTCATGCAGTAAACAACGTATTCTTAATTTAAGCATAATCCTCACTCAAAAGCTGCATTTGGAATATATTAATCGTCTAAATGTACTATTTTGGAATCGTATTTTGCTCGCCATCAGGATAAAACAGCCTTCCCAAACACACTCTTTCGGGCGGAGGAGTGCCGGAAAGTGAAACATTGGACGGTGAACCGGTCGTCGACGGGGTTTGCTGGAATAGTTTCGTAGCTCAGATCCGATTCACTGCTGGTGAGAGATTGCTTCGTTGGGGTGTTATCCTACTCATTTAACTAATTGGGTTGTCCTGCGAGCTGGTATTATCGGTGGAAGGAGTACTTTGGCAGAGCGTACAACTGTAAATAAGACTGAAACTTCGAATACAATCTCCATAGAAAATCCATCACCGAGTCTCACCTTAAAATCCTCGACAAATTACTTCACTGAGAAAACGTACAACAGAACAATATCCGTGAGCAACTTAAGTGTTTCCCGGACGGATGAAAAGAACAGGACGACTTTGACAGGTAAACCCGATTCTTTTTTTCTATCAAACGAAGACGGCTTGCTATTTATGTTGGTGAATTTGACAGTTCTACAATTTTCATTGCAAAAGAAACCACTTTTAAATTAACACACTGAACCGAAACATAACACTTTCAAATCAAATGAAGAACTTTCGTTGTTGATAATTTTACTTTTAATTCAATGAAAAATAGACACTTTTCAGAAGCAAAGCGCAAGACTTTTAATAAAACAAGATTTATTGTTTGTGTATGTTATATATGTTTGTGTATATATACACTCTATAGAGCATAATCATGCAATAGACTGGGATCGAGCTAAACTGAAAAAATATGTCAGGAGAACGCATCCCGACTTGGAATGCATGGAGAATGCATGTCTATCGCCACAACCGAGCAGCCGCTGGTTCTTTCTTCTTCTTTTATTTTGAGAGGGACTTTAACCCTTCGGGTCATTCGTCCCTTATAGCCGCTGGTGAATGAAGATGATGCCCCAATATTATCGTCCCTTTTCCATTTGACAACAAGGAAAATAGAAAGAAATGATTCCTTGAGACATGACGACGTGTGCGACATCTACACTTGATATGTGCGTGTGTGCCCACATCATCGTTTTTTCCAATTTCTCTCATTTACTTGGTTCAAATTAAAGTAAACACACTGTATTTTTCTAATATCTTACTTTTATAAATCCTTTTTTAAGTTTCAATTCTCTATGGAATACTGCTTAAAAAGGAGTTTTAGCTAAAGAAAAAAAAAAATCAATTTGTGTAGAAAAAAGCAGTGACAAAATAAAGTGCCCACTTTATTTAGGTTACAGAAAACATAAATTAAAGTAAAATAAAAGCATTTCAATAATTGATGTGTCCTCCTTTGGCCTTCAGGACCTCCTGCAAGGCGCTTCGACATGCTCTCGACCAGGTTTTTTGGTTCTGTGGATCTAGCTCTTCCCAGGGCGAGCTCCAGGGCTTCAAAATAGTTATTTTTATTGGTAACACCAGTTTTGTCAACCCTGGCATCGAGAATCGCCCACAAATTCTCGATGGGATTGAGGTCCGGGCTTTGTGAGACCATTCAGCGGTTTGATACGATAAGACCGGAAGAAAGACTCGGTCTTCTTGGCAGTTGCTTCGGGTCGTTATCCTGCTGGAATACGAACTTCTCTTCATGGTCCGATCAACGAAACCTCGATTTCTCGCAGGATGTTGATGTCAGAATCTGCCGTCATTATCCCGTCGATTTTCACAATGCTTCCACTCCACTCCACGAAAAACACCCCCAGACCATCATATTTCCTGCCTCCATGCTTCATCGCGCCTTGGGTGTGGCGCTCCATGAAGCTCCTCTCCCGATCTGCACCAAACACGAACCCGCCGCTTTCGGTTAAACAGCTCGAATTATGATTCTTCCGTCCAGAGAACCGTTTTCCAGAACTCTAGGGGCTTATCAGCATGCTCCCTAGCAAACTTAAGCCGTTTGGCTTTGTTTGCCTTGCTGATAAATGGGCGCTTCCGGGCAAGTTTGCTATTCAACCCTGTGCTACGAGACGGCGACGAACAGTTCGACCGAAACTGATAACTGAAGGGTTTCCTGGATCTCGCGGACAGTTACCTTCGGGTTCTTCTTGACTTCGCGCATGATCTTGGCGTCCGTTCTCGCATCCGTTTTCCGCATCCTGCCTCTGCCAGGGCGATCCACCACTGATCCAAACGTTTTAAGCTTCAGAAGAATTTTGCCAACTGCTGCCTTACTGATACTGTACTTCTTAGCGACAGCCCGATGCGATTCACCGTTTTGCACATCACGAACGACCAATTTTCGGATACACAAGGGAATTGCTTTCGAAAGCACTGCGTTCTCCATTTTTTTCAATTGAATCAAATGCGATCACGTATACAAATGCACAAATACACACAAATACAAATTATATTAGCATACTTTATTCAAAGAAAACTCTGCAGCGACATCCTTCAATTATGGAATAGTCATAGATGCGAGTCCGTGACCTACCAAAATGAGAATTCTGATGCTATATGCGCCATTGATTTTCTACGTTGTTCCATTTGTTGCAGTGTTTTGTGAAATACCGAGCTAACTTCCTACGTAAACCTGTTTTCACCCGATAGAGAAGCTCAATTATTTGCGGTGCTATCGATTTTTCTCATTTTCCGCTATCGTGTTACTTGGAAATTGTTGTCGATGCCAAGTTCAATGCATTTTTCTTTCGCACATCAGTTTTCATTTCATCGAATGATGTTTGTAAACCTCTATATATTTTACTGGCCATGTCTATGGTGATGGTTTTTGATTGCAGCGATTCGTTCACTTTGTCGATGTTAATCAATATTATCTTCCATATTTCAAGACCATTATCTTTAAAATGGTTCGCCATTTCTCAGTTTCTTTTTAAATTTCATGTAAAAAGTCAAAAAGTTAGAATCAACCGTTTTACAAAGTAGCATCCTTTTCTCAAAATACTATCACAGGAAGAACGATTCTCGGTGGCTCGATGAAGTACAGTTTGTATAATTGGATTTAGATGCTTCCAATCATCAAATCCTTTTCCGAAATCCGAACATATGTTACGAAACATAAATTTACCAAACAGCAAAAAAGGAAAAAAAAAACAGCGTTTAATGAAACACTGTTAAGCATCCATTGACGTTTAACTTTTTTTTGTTTGTCAGGTCTTTGTGAAACCATTTGGCATCAAGAAGCCTGAGTATGAAAAATAAAATTTCACAAAACAGCTCGAGCAGCTTCAGCGCCCCTGAGGCCTGGCGCCCCTGGCGGGGGCCACTTTTGCCACCGCCTCACTACGCCCCTGCACACACCTGAGCCTAACAAATAAAGGAACTAATTAAAAAAAAAACCTTTTTCAATACCAGCAACGTTCAACACGACCAAATACATATTACAGAAACTATTTTAAACTTACAACTTACTTACCCCGGAAGTTAAACAAAGTTTTATTGGAAAGATTCAAATCCGTGTTCATTGTATGACAAACATGGTTCACAGCTAGTCTTACATCACATGACGCTCAGTTGTTCTATTGCCGTCGTTGGCTGCGTCATCGGAATCCAACATTTTCATTACATAATTTTTCAATTTTTATTTTACTTTTTCCTGTTGGTTACACGTTTTTGTTTTCGCTTATTATGTAATGTTTAATAACCTTCCTCCGGAATCTCCCGCTCCCTTAGGCGGCTTCCTTCGCCAAACGTTCGGCCTTTTCGACGACTTCCTCAATGGGACCAACCATGTAGAAGGCAACCTCTGGCAAATGGTCCAGCTCGCCGTTCAGAATCTTGGTGAATCCCTTGATGGTTTCGGCCAGCGGGACCAGCTTACCGGCATGACCGGTGAACACTTCAGCGACCTGGAATGGCTGCGATAGGAAACGCTGGATCTTGCGGGCACGCGATACGGTCAGCTTGTCGTCCTCAGACAATTCATCCATACCCAGGATAGCGATAATATCCTGCAGCGATTTGTAATCCTGGAGGATCTTCTGGACACCACGAGCGATATTGTAGTGCTCAGCACCAATGATGTTCGGGTCCATGATACGGGAAGTAGAATCGAGGGGATCGACAGCTGGGTAGATACCCAATTCGGCAATAGCACGTGACAATACAGTAGTGGCGTCCAAATGGGCGAAGGTGGTAGCTGGAGCAGGATCAGTCAAATCGTCAGCCGGTACATAGATAGCTTGCACAGAGGTAATAGATCCTAGAATTCAAAAAGGGTCAATCAAGCTGCTATTTGCGATGTTAAGAAATCATGTTCGAAACTTACCCTTCTTTGTGGTAGTAATACGTTCCTGCATGCTACCCATATCAGTGGCCAGGGTTGGTTGATAACCGACAGCGGATGGGATACGACCCAGCAGGGCAGATACCTCGGAACCGGCTTGGGTGAAACGGAAAATATTGTCGATGAAAAGCAGTACGTCCTGTCCTTCCTGATCGCGGAAATATTCAGCGACGGTTAATCCAGTCAAGGCAACACGGGCACGGGCGCCGGGAGGCTCGTTCATCTGTCCGTAAACAAGGGCGACCTTGGAAGTCTTGTCCTTGAGCGAGATGACACCTCCTTCAATCATTTCATTGTACAAATCGTTTCCTTCACGAGTGCGCTCTCCGACACCGGCAAATACGGAGTAACCACCATGGGCCTTGGCGACGTTGTTAATCAGCTCCATAATCAGTACAGTCTTACCGACTCCAGCACCACCAAACAGACCGATCTTACCTCCCTTGGCGTACGGGGCCAACAGATCGACGACTTTAATTCCAGTTACCAGAATTTCCTGTTCGACGCTCATGTCGATAAATTCTGGAGCTTCTGCGTGAATTGCAGCCGATAAGTTGGTTTCAATCGGGCCACGTTCATCGATGGGTTCACCGATGACGTTGATGATGCGGCCCAGAGTCTCAGCACCGACCGGAATACGGATGGGAGATCCGGTATCCAAGACGCGCTGTCCGCGCACCAAACCTTCAGTACCGTCCATGGCAATAGTACGGACAGTGCTCTCTCCCAGATGCTGAGCCACTTCCAGCACCAGCCGGGAGGTACGGCCCTGCACTTCCAGTGCGTTCAAAATTGGTGGGAGGTTATCATCGAACTGCACGTCGACAACGGCACCGATGACAGCGACAACCTTACCTTGTGCTGCGGCAGCGGACTTGGCTGCTGCTTTGGCCGCATAGTTCCGGGCCAACTCGACTTGGATCCGGGAACCAGTACTTAGCACATTTTTCAACGAGGACAACATTTCGGCGACTGTGCTTTTGGCTAGGAAAATTTTCTCCACTTGCCTTATGTAACTGCAATGTGCAGGGTAGTTGTCTGCGGCTGTCGGAGGATGCGTTATCCGAGCCGGAATGTCAGACGAAATGTCAGTTGCCGCTCTCTGGCAGTGTCAGAGAGGTAGTCTGCGAGATGGGGGCAAATGGAACCAATGGAACGGATGTAAAATGAAACCGGGGCACACAAACACCCAATGACGTTTATACCAGGCCCGGCCCAAGGAGCTAGCATGTATTAATGAAATGATGAAACTACATTCAGGCAAATAAACTTGAGAATTTCATAAGGTTCAAATTATGAACGATGCCTTTGAATGGATTTCGCTCCACAAGATGTTGTTCTTGTACACACTTATGACTGGCCCACAATTGATACGTTGCGGATGCGTTTGCGTGAATTTGACAGTTTTCCCATAGCTTTTCTGTCAAATTTACGTCAACGCATGCGCAACGTATCAATTGTGACCCTTTAATCGCAGCTTTCCTGTTCGGGTTTTTACAGATTATGCACCACAAAACACCTATCCCGAATAGAAAATTACCATTAGCTGTATGATCATTATTATACATTTTCCATTCATGTTGTAATCACCATTATACGTATCATCCGTGTATAATGCTGGTGTAATGTAAGAAACCATTCAAACTTTAAACAACCATAAATAGCGTATTCCATATATGATAACGATTTCATAAACAAGAAATGAACAGTGCCGTATAGTTTATCCCTTGCTCATTTATTGTATGATATAACGAAGGAAAGATATGAATTATGGTCACGATAAACAAAAAAAACAGAATACTGTTTTAACAATACGTAATTTTAAGTTTATTATCACAAAATGTATGACTCATGTTATAATACTGGTCATTAAAATATGTTTTTGTATGGGAGCGGTTTTATCAGTCTACGTGAAGGGTATGTTGCAATTTAATTAAGTAGATTTACTTTCTAACTGAATTTTAATCCACTTGTGAACAGTATTGTTGTCTTTAATAATATACCTTTGATTGTCGATTGATGAAACCTCAAACCAATCATTTAATGTTCTTCTTGCAAGTATTGGATTGAATAAAAAAATATGTGCCATTGAAATCTTTCCAAATCTCTTGAATTTGTCCAACTATTGTATCGTCATTTTCGATTCTAGAAAAATTACAATTATTATGAGCTCTTTTCTTATGTTTTACATAGGAGTTAGTATGAAAGACTGCAATGAACATGAAATGGTTAAAATATCCTTTTCTTAAAATTTCCGATGGATCCGAGTGCCATTTTTACGGTTTTTGAATCCACTGATCTCTTATTATAGCATTTTTAGTTATCCTAGTGTACTTACACCCCGTTCGCACTACAACCTATATTACGTAATATAGAGTATCTTGATATCAAATGCCATGTACATTATTTCCAGTGAAAACTAGATGTATAGATGCTGATATCAAGATAGTCTATATCACGTAATATAAGTTGTAGTGTGACCGGGGTGTTAATGTTCCATAAATCAAGGTGTTTTGTTGTTAGATTATCTTTGCTTTGGTTTGGATTTACTTTTGCTTAATTATATCCACTCAATTTCTATACATTTTTCACAACGAAAACCTTTTAGTAAAACAAATGTCAAAATCAAAGGTGTGTTTTTATTTAATTGGATTGGGAGAAAAAACAACACGAAAAGTATTATTCATTATTGTATCAAGATTGTAGCATCATGATTGAAATTCTCATATAATATTACTATACTGTAAAAATATCTATTATCTTTTTATATCGTACTTATGATTAAATTATGTTAACGTATACCGTAATGGTTGAAAAAAATAGTTTATGGTATAACCAGAATTGAACGATAAATGGTATAATACTTTTAAAATACTTGTTTATTCAAGATGTTCCTGAACAATCGGCTTTCCATAAAAAAATACAGTTGTCCTGTGAATCCCGAACAAAGAGTACGAATTTTCCGTAAAATAACAGTTTTACGGGACATCACAATGAGGGTTATTCTGATAGTCGAAGTGACGTTTGTCACTTGGTGGAGTGAGAAAAGTCACCTGCAGTGACGTGACTCTTCTGGGTTAATCAAATGGTTACTCACGTCACTGCAAATGACTTCTCTCACTTCACCAAGTGACAAACGTCACTTCGAATCTCAGAATAAACCTCAATGTTTCAGTTAAAATAGTACCAAAATTTCAATATTTTTGTCTTGTACTGAACTTGAATTGAGAAAAGTACATTGAAAACCTCAACTTGTCATTCCTTTGCATCGTTTACTAGTGTGCACACCATGTATGCTTGTGCGTAGAATAATTAAACAACATGGATTCAATCATCGAGCAACTTTTGGAAATCGATGGAGGGGTTCAAGAATTATTTAGTAAGTAAATGTTGTCATTAAATTTTGTTATCTGTTTTAGTTATAAAAAGATGAACAAAAAATAACGGACAAGTCAATCATTTGCTTTTTTTTTTGCCGGCGATCTGTATACGGATTTCAAAATTTCTTGTTTTTTCAGCACGATGAACCATTCTCAACCAACAAAAATGACAACTTCTATATAAGAGGAAATTTTCCAGAGGATAACTCTGAGGCAGCTATTTCAAAAATAAAAATAAATAAAAGCTTAAACAGATACGAAACAATAACTGTTTTGCTATCTTGAAAACTTGTTTTATTTTCAGTAAATCAGAAAAACAACTGAATTTTCAATAGGAAAAAAAAAACATACTGCAAAACTCAGAAAACCAAAGATAAAAAAATAATCTACCAAAAAACCAGTTGGTGTGTGTGACAGTTCACGGTTTGTGCTTTTACGGAGTTTTTGGCAAAGCAAAATTCTGCTCGGTTGAATACTGAAATCTCAGCTGTTTGAAAACCAAGTAAAATTTTACTGGCTTCGGTAATTAACTGGAATGTCACCAAGTGACACTCAAACATTCATAGTGGATAAGTTTGATTTATCCATGATTCTATTCATTTTTTACAATAACTCTCAATTTATTCATAAAAGACTTGGCTTCCTGGTCGATGATTCGATACGGGAAATCAAAAGCGATGTAAAAATAAACCAGCTACTACAAATCGCGCTGCTCAGGAATGGAAAACCGAGCTGGACTACTTCGATGATCTCGCGCATTTCAGATTTACGGCGAGGGAGTAGTGCTCTGAAAGTTATTGCAGGAATTGTGAAGCAGCACTGGGGCACTAAATACTGCAAAAGCTGGTACGCAATGACCCAGTAGCTTCTGTAGTCACTAGATTCATAGTCTGGCGGATACAACAACGGGAGCCAATTTGAACTGTCAGCTGGCGGATCCAATTGAGCATATCTCGAGCAATTCATGTTAAGCGCCTAAAAGCCATTTGTAAACAATGATTTTAAACGTTGATTTCTCACGAATAACGAGAATCCCAATCCTGCTACTCCATATCGTAGAACTAACATTCTTCTACCAAATGCTGCTTTCATTTCACGAGAGTGATTTAAGATTCAAGAGAAATCGATATTTAAAGTCATTGTTTGCAAATGGTTTTTAGGCGCTTAACATGAATTACTCGAGATTTGCTCAATTGGCTCCGCCAAGTGACAGTTCAAATTGGCTCCTGTCGTTGTATCCGCCAGACTATGAATCTAGTGACTATAGTAGCTTCGTCATCAACACACAGCTCAATACATAAGGGAACGTCTATTAATTATGTCACGTAAAAAGTGACTTTTTAAAACCCCCACTCCCCTTGTCACGTTTTTTGTATGGACTATCAAATTTTTTAGTACTCCTCCCCTACTGCATGACATAATAAATGGACCTTCCCTTATTGGTAAAAATCTATGAACGATTCCACATAATATTCACGTGTTCATACATAGACAAAACTCTTTGATAAAAAAATGACGTTTATGTGACAAATGGAAAGTACATTGCAAAAATTCATTTTGAATGTTATCAGCGTACCAAATGGTGTGGTTGAATTTTGCAGGGGTCTTGTGATTTTTGAGAAAGCCCTGGAGAAAGTTACGTTTCTTTTTATTGTTAAAAAGCGGAGTTATGGCCTTTATCATAAATTATTCGAGATTTAGTTGAAATTAATTGAAAATTATTGATTTTCGAACAGTATTGATTGGTCTCCTCAGCCGTTCATTCACAGGCCCATGTGCGCAGGCTCATCACACTACTGTTCCGTTCTGTTCCCTCCGTTCCCTCCCTAAGAAGCAAGCGTTACGATTCTGCCGTTATTCCGCTACCCATCCGTCAGAGAGAAGCCAACAAAGTTCTTCTCCTCTGTTTACATCCTCTTCTTTTGTGTTTGTTTCCCCATTTTTGATTCCGAAGCCATTTTTCTAATTTTATATTTTGTTTACTCGTTCTGAATTAATCCCTTGTGCCTTCCGGTAAGGTTTGACTCGGGTCATGGCGTCCAGCACTCAGGAAAAAGACGACTCTCTTAAACTCCGAATGGTCCCCAGAGGACTGCAGAAGCTGATAGAACAATGTTTGAAAATCTATCCCGATCAGAGGAATCCGTTGCAGGTTACTACCGTTCTTAAATACTGGTAGGTAAATTTAATAACAAATTATACTGTATGTTGAGTTTTCCTTTAACAGACAGCTTTCTTTTAGGCTCGGTGGACAAGACCCGCTGGACTACATCAGCATGTATCACAATGCTGGAGACCCGGATAAGAATATTCCGCCACATTGGCATTACATTAGTTTCGGTCTATCTGATTTACACGGTGATGGGAGGGTTCATCTACCGGACACCATCGGAGGCCTGGAACCCCGCTCTGGTATGGGATTTGAATTGACATTTCGTTTGGTGAAACCTGTGGACAGTAATGATGAAAAACCGCCTACTTGGCCGGCGAATCTTCTGCAGGCCCTGGCCAAATACGTCTTCCAATCGGGTAATAGACTTTGCTTCGGCGACAACATCCCTTGGCGTAGATCTCTGGACAGCAAAGCATCCAGTATACAACATATGCTGATCGCGGAAGATCCTCAGATGTCCCGTACCGAGACTCCCTTTGGTTGGGTAGATTTTCTACAAATTGTCGGCGTGACCAATGAAGAACTTGAACAGGCTTCACGTTGGAATGGGAAAGGCATCCTCAATCTTCTCCAAAAAGATCCTACTACTGGAGGACCTTGGCTAATCACGGACATGGCACGATCGAAAAGCGTGTTCGAGCTTTTTCCCGAAACTCTCCGTCAGTTGGAGATCGACCTTGAGAAAGAAGGTTCGGATCTTGCCGGTGTCAATGCAGATTTCACATTCAGAGAACTTCCTAAAATGATAATCAAAAAAGAAATTCTTGACCCAGAAGAAGAAATTACCAAAAGCATCTCCTCGTGTAACATAGAGATTAAGAAAGAATTTAACGATGGTCTGGTACATTCAGGATCATCTGATATGGTAAACCCATTCCACCCATCACAGGTACCGTCGAGAGTTTCGCCCTTAAATGGTATCGAACTCACTCTGGCACCCTACGCTGCCAAATTCTTAGTGCTTGCCATCAAAGATAGAATTCGTCATGGGCGTCATTTTACGTTTAAAGCGCAGAACATGGCCGTTACCTTCGTAGCCGAATCGGTTACCGGAGCCATCGTCGATCAGGAAACTCCATACGGAGTTTTGGGATACTGGGTACAGATTCTAATCCCAAGCTCGCTTATTCCTAGGATGCTGGGTGCGTTCGGAGACTTGAGTAAAAGTGCGGACAATCTGAAGATTCCGTTGACGTATGAGTGGCCAGAGCACAATTTGAAATTTGTCATCGACAATCCACCGCCGGAGTTGCTTAATCAACAGGGGCCGATTTTGGCATGATCATCCAGATTAGGGACCGTTCGTAGTTTAAAAGAGCCTTCGTTTGACCGTCGTCAAATTCGCCACAGAACGCACATTTCTTCCATCTTCATAGTATTTGCCTAGGTTAACTTCCTTATACGTGTAGTTTTATTTTAGAAGGAATCTCAAGTGCCTCAAACTATCTTTAATAAACATAGATATACTTAGGCGCATAGGCGTATGATGAATTTTACTTGTTATTTACTATTTTGAAGAAAATCCAGGTAATTTCTGCCTGTCTGTCTGTCTAACTCTTATAGACTCATAGACTACTGAACCGATCGGCGTGAAAATTTGTATGTAGGGGTTTTTGGGGCGGGGAAGGTTCTTATTATGGTCTGAGCAAATCAAGCAAATGGAATCAAATTTGGCAGGTGGAGGTTTTTGAAGGCAAGAAATGGTTCTATGGTGGTTTGAAACCCCTCCCTCTTCTGGAAGGCGGAGCTCCTATACAAATAAAACACAAATTTCAACCTCACATGATAATTATCCAGGTTACTAAAACACAAACGTGTATTCCTCGGGTAAGAAGCATGTTCTCATAGAAGTTTGAACCATTGCTTAGTCAAGAAAACTCATTCCAAAAAACAACAATAAACGTGTCAGTTCTATTGAATTTTCATTCATTTACACTAATAGGCAAAATAAAGTGCCCACAGGTGAATTTCTCTCATTTATTTGGTTCAAATTGAAGAGAATGCATTGTAGTCTTTTTTGATATATTATTTTTTATATTCTTTTCAAGTTTCACTTAGCACCTGTTCATAAACCACGTAGACTTATTTTTGAAAATCTCAGACACCCCTCCCCCCTCGTAGACATTTCTCCATACATTTTTTTGATTTTTTGTTTGGAGCGTAGACTTTGGTCAAACCCCCGCTTCCCCCAGAAATGGTTTATGGTGGTTTATGAATGGTGGTTTATGGAATAATAACAAAAAAAAGAGTTCGACCTCAAGAAAAAAAAAATCAATTCGTGTTAGAAAAAAACAGTGACAAAAAAATGTGCCCACTACATGTTGGCTCCCGTGAATATACATTTAAGGAAAGGAAAAGCTTTTTAACAATTAATGTGTCCTCCTTTGGCCTTCAGGACCAGCTGCTGGTGCTTCGGCATGCTCTGCACCAGGTTACTTAGGCGCTGTGGAACAAGCTTTTCCCAGGCGCGCTTCAGGGCTTCAAAATAGTAGAATATATTGGTAACACCAGTTTTGTGAACCCTGGTATCTAGAATCGCCCACAAATTCACAACAAGGTTGAGGTCCGAGCTTTGTGGAGGCCATTCCAGCGGTTTGATCAGACAAGTCCGGAAGAAAGACTTGGCCTTCTTGGCAGCATGCTTCGGGTCGTTGTCCTGCTGAAAAACGAACTTCTCTTCAATACGAATTTCAAGACCCGTCTGGATCAGCGGAACCTCCAGATTTTCTCGCAGGATGTTGATATAGGAATCTGCCGTCATTATTCCGTAGATTTTCCCGAAGCATGCCACGCCACTCCATGAAAAACACACCCAGACCGTCACATTTAATCCTCCATGCTTCACCGTGCCTTGGATGTGGCACTCCTTCTTCATCCGATCTGCACTACACACGAACCGACCGCTTTCAATTAAAAAGCTCGAATTTTGATTCGTCCGTCCACAGAACCGTTTTCCAGAACTCTACGGGCTAATCAAACCTAAGCCTTTGGCTTTGTTTACTTGCTGATAGATGGGCGCTTCCGGGCAACTTTGTAAATCAGCCCCTGTGATATAAGACGGCGACGAACAGTTCGACCAGAAACTGATAGCTAGAGGGTTTCCTGGATCTCACGGACAGTTACTTTTGGGTTTTTCTTGACTTCACGCATGATTTTGATGTCCGTTCGTGTATCCGTTCTGCGCTTCCTGCCTCTGCTTGGGCGATCCACTACTGATCCGAACGCTTTTTGTTTCAGTAGAATTTTCCCAGCCCCTGCTGCCTTACTAATACTGTACTTCCTAGCGACAGCCCGGTTCGATTCACCGTTTTGCACATCACGTGTTGGGGCAAGTAAAAAGTCCTTCAGCAGCGTTTGTAATGGCAGCTCAAAGCTAAAAAGTTAAGTAATTTTATTATGAATTTCAGAAAAAAAGGTGTTAATGCGTATACATACATTTGGTTTTACCTAACCCGTGACAAGGCTTACCGAACACGCACTACGGGGTTACCGTCGTTGCCACCTGGGGCGAAAATAATTATTATAATTCGTTATAATCAATCAAGTATACCTGGCCATACCTAACCACACTTCGCTATACAATTAAATTCACGAATGAGCGCACGTTGTAGTTCGACACTATCAATAAATTCTATTGTGTGAAAATATGGTAATGAACCTATAAATTAAACTAAATACTACGAACTCAGCGGTATATTTACCTAACCGAACCAACCGAAGATTTCAATCTGTATATATATACTCCATAAACTAGTGGGAATAATAGTAAAACTATCGCTAATTTGCGTGTCATACACGCGCTTTATCCGTCTGCACTACACAATGGTTATTGTACCGATGGCTGTCAACGTATTGCTTAGCTGGATTCTGGAGCGCACAGTTGGCTGTCATCGTCCGTGCTGCCAGAACATCCCCCACCCCGTGGATCAAGGGGAGGGTTCGCCGACGATCCACCAAGTTCCATCACCGCCAGCTTTACGACCGGACGTTTCAACTTACCAGTTGCAGTCCGCACGATCGCTTGTCGTATTCTTCCGTCCTTACCAGAAATGACTTCTTCTACGATGCCTCTTATCCACGACCTCCGTTTACCTTCTGTTAAGTATACAAGGTCTCCGACCTTCATAGGTGTTACTTCGTTCAGCCACTTCGCCCTTCTGTTGATTGTAGGGAAGTACTCCTTCGACCAACGTTCCCAGGCAGCATTCGCGAGGTATTGAGAGCGTTGGAAGCTACTTCGAAGGATCTGTCCCAAGTCCGTTGGCGGCTCCAGTGGCTCATGAGCACCGGAAGAGCCACTAAAAATAAAATGGTTATGCGTTAAAGCTTCGGGGTTGGTTGATTCTTGAGGAATGTAAGTGAGCGGACGTGAATTGATCAACCCTTCCGTTTCAATTAGTGTAGTCCATAAGATTTCGTCGGTTAGTTTCCGTCCATCATCCAACGACACCATAGCCTCTTTTACACTGCGCACCATTCTCTCCCACACTCCGCCCATATGGGGTGCTGATGGAGGATTAAAGGACCACTTCGTCCGAGCGTCGGTGAATGTTCCGGCGCAATCTAAATCTATTTTCTCTATTTGCTTTAACAATTCACGACTGGCACCAACAAAATTTGTGCCATTATCCGAGAAAATATTTACAGGTGATCCGCGCCTTCGCATGAACCTTCGGATTGCCATGATACACGACTCACTGGATAAATCGTATGCCACCTCTAAATGAACAGCTCGTACAACAAGGCATGTGAAGACCGCAACGTACCTTTTCTCTCTGCGTCGGCCGACAGTTACCTCCAGCGGACCCATGTAGTCGATACCGACGTAGCTGAAAGGTCTGACGTACGGTGTCAAACGTTGCTCAGGCAGGGGTGCCATTCGGGGAGGTAGAGGCTTACACTTCTTAACCTTGCAAGTCTGGCAGTTCTTGGCGACTCTGTCTATAGCTGAGCGTAAATGCGGGATTTCAAATCGTTGTCGGACCTCGTTAACGATCGTTTCTTTATTTGCATGGCCATAACGACGATGATAGTGATCCAGTAGTCGATGGGTGATATGACTGTCTTTAGGAAGTAGTATTGGGAATCTTGCGTCGAAATTAGCGTAAACAGCGTCAGCAGTTCTTCCTTCCATCCTGATGATTCCCCACTCGTCGGCAAAGGGAGACAATCTGTATAATGGACTTGACTTCTCAATTGGCGTCCACTCCTCAATCGGCTGCTCACGGTTCTTCAACAGAGTACGTACTTCATCTGGATAGTATTCACTCTGTACCATTCACCACAAATATCGTTCCGCTCGTTGAAATTCCTTCTTGCTTCAATGGCACTTTTCGAGCTGCGACCATCTGTTTCGATGATTTTTCCTGGTTCTTTGTTGCTTGGAGAGTTTCCAGGGATAGACCTGCGACTCGCAAACGACAGTTGCTGATAAACCAGTAAACGCAGGCCACCGTCCGCAAAAGTACAGCCCACTTAGAAAATCTCGATATGTCGACAATAGCAGCGGGCAGCGAGATATGGGCCAGCAAATAGTTTGGACGAAGTTCTTCAATTGTATTCGTTTTCACTTTTTGTTGCGGCCAGTCTTCTTCGGAGAGGTACAAAAACGAGGGACCTTTAAACCATCTGCCGTTCGAATCGGGTTCCGTATCTTGCACCCATTTCGTCAAACAGTCCGCTACGTTGTCCTTGGACGGTACCCAACGCCAGCATTCAGCCATGGATAGCGTCAAAATCTCGCCGATGCGATGGGCGACAAACTGCTTGTATCTCCTGTGGTCCGAACGTATCCATGAGAGCACAGTGGAAGAATCCGTCCATAAGTAAACATCAACCGGTTTCAGAGAGTGACTTGATAGAACAGTTTTCAGCATTCTTGATCCCAACACGGCCGCCTCCAATTCTAATCGGGGAATCGACATATGTTTCAGGGGAGCCACCTTGCTTTTCGCCATGATCAAAGAACATTGTACGCCGAAGTAGCATGTAATGCGGAAATATACCGCGCAGCCGTACCCGTTCTCACTGGCATCGGTAAAAACGTGGCACTGCAGCGTTTGATACGGAGGGGTTTCCGCCTGTTCAAAGTAGCAACGTGGGACGTGCAGTTCGGCTATACCGGGCAGTAGCCTCGTCCAGCGGTTCCACTTTTCGTACTCCTCGTCTCTCATCTCTTCGTCCCACTGCACCCCACTTCGCCAAAGGTCCTGAATCAACGTTCGACCATGAATAAGGTACGGTGCTAACAACCCAAGGGGGTCAAAGAGGCTCATAATGATCCTTAGAGCAATGCGCTTCGTCGGTCGTTGTCCTCCATCCAAGTAGGCTTGCAGATGGCTTCCTAGCTCCAAAGAAAACATCAGAGTATCCGATTCTGGGTGCCATAGCATGCCTAGCACTCGTTCCCATCTCCGAGGATGATTGTAGAAGACGTGTTTCATTAGCGGATCTTTCTCCAAGAACTTCCAATACTTCGACGCTGTTGCTAACCCAGTTCCTCATTTCAAACCCTCCGCGAGCATGAATAGTCCTCACTTGCACAGCCAGCTCTGCTGCGGCAGCGGGGGTATCGGCGCTGTCATAATAGTCATCCATGTATGTTTTGTCGATAATCGCAGCAGCAGCCAAAGGAAATTCGTGCGCCCACTTTTCGGCATTGACTCTCACTACGTGCTGGGCGACGCATGGCGAACATGTAGCTCCAAACATTACGACATCTGCGATGTAGACTTCGGGAGGGTGTCGGGGATCGAAGCGGAATAAGAAACATTGAAAATATTTGTCCGACGTTCTCATTTGCAACTGTAAAAACATTTCTCTTATGTCGCCTCCGAATCCCACGGGCTTTTCTCGAAACTTGCAAATAACCGATGGAAGTGCTACCAGCAAGTTGGGGCCCTTCAAAAGCTGCGAGTTGAGTGACACTCCATTCACTTGTGCTTTGCCATCCCAAACCAATCGCTTCTTCTGCTTTTTCGGGTGTGTCACTAAACCCAGTGGTAAATACCAAACTGGCCTTCGACTGATTTCAATCAGCTCTTCTTCGAACGCTTTATGGATGTAGCCTTTCTGTGTATAATCGAGAATCTGTTGGTTAACGTTGTTGCGCAGGTTGATGTCCTTCGCCAGTTGAGCTTCGAAGCTTCTCAAACGTTTCATCGCCATAGGAAGACTATCTGGCAGTTCGATGTCGTCAGATTTCCAAAGAAGAGCAGTTTCATACTTTCCATCCACGAACTTCGTAGTGCTTTCCAAAATTTCGCGGGCACGTTTCTCCTCGGTGGACTCGAGCTGCGGAATCGTCCCGGTTGTCACTTCTTCTAGGATGAACTGTTGCCGAACTAAATCGTTCAATTCACGATCAGCATCGCAGGTGCATTCGTGGACGTTCACAAATCCTTTCTTCAGTCGCTCACTTTCTTCTGGCCCGTACACGGACCATCCTAACAACGATTTAACGGCAATGGGTTCTCCTGGTCGACCAACACAGCTGTCCAGAGGAGCGAAAAGACTAAGATTTTCTAGTCCAAGCAGAATTCTGGGTGCAGCCTCCGAATAGGATGGAATAGGAAGATTTCGAAGGTGTGCAAATCGCTCGGATAATTCCTCGATTGTCAAACTCTGCTTTGGCAAGTTGAGTTCCTTCACGGTATGAGCATTTTTCAACTCGTGGCGTTGTGGCAATCCTCGACCGGCTATCTCGAAGCTCACTCGCTTCGAAGTGCTCTCTGTCCTCATTACACTCGATGTCCATCTTAGTTCTAATGGTTCCGGAACTCCCTCTGCTCCTATTTGTCGTGCCAGGCTCGCCTCGATGAGCGTCAAGGAGGAACCTTCGTCCAAAAAGGCGAATGTTTCACATTTCCGGGTTTCCATTGAACAACGTTACAGGGATTATTCTAAAAATGACCGATCTCTGCGTCTGCTCGTGAGCGTTGCACTCCGAAGCTCGTCCGTGTTGCTGACGTTGTTGTTGCTGGTGATGTTGCTGTTCAGGGCGATGGAGTAACGGATGGTGACGAACTCGACAATTAGGAACATTACATCGAATTCTTGATCGGCATCTCCATTGGCCATGATCGTACAAACAGATCTCGCACAATTTCCAACGTTCGACAGCTTTCAAACGGGCTTCGAATCCCATCTGCTGGAAACGCTCGCAGTTTCGTACACGATGATCCGTTTTTCCGCATATAGGGCAAGGCTGTCGCTCTTGACTGTGATTCTGTACCTCTTCTACTTCTTCATGAGTATAAAGATGTCCTTTCTCTCGAGCCTTGTCCTTGTCTCCCTTTACGAGCGTGGACTTCAACTGGATCGCAGATGTAACCTCGCTAGCATCATTCACCAATTCTTCCATGAACATACCAAAATGTTTCAGCGTCGGATCGGTGTGCCTTCGCTTAAACCTCGCCCATTCGAGCTTAATAGTCGCAGGTAGTTTTTCCACCAGCTCACCAAGCAGAGTGGGGTTGGACAGATGACCTTGAAGATTCGCTGCCTCCAAGTGATCGCACAGCTGTTCAACCATCAAGCCGAAGTTGATTAACGTTTCCAGTCGTTCCGGTTTTGGTGCTTCTACCCGACGAACCTTATTAAGCAGATTTTTGACCAGTAGCTCCGGTCTGCCGTATAATCGTCGCAGCGTTTCCATAATCGCCTTTACACTCTGCGGAAACATCAGTTTCGTGACAACGGCATCCCTCGCCGAGCCTCGCAGGCACTCCCGAAGTCGAATAATATTCTCCACGTCGGTGAAACCACAAGCGACGTTGGCTGTCTCGTAGCTGTGTACGAATATAGGCCATTCTTCTGGGTCTCCAGAGAAAAAAGGTAGTTTCTTCGGCCAAACATGCCTCGCTGCTAATTGATCAGCGCTAGGCCCCACCCCGTGCGAACCAGTGGGCATGTTGCGATCGGGTACGCCGCTCCTTTCTTCCAGATCGTCGCTCTGCTTCTGGAGACTTTCCGCATCTACATCTCGCTTGCTCTGGTCCTGCTGGCTTTCTATCCACGCCTTGGTTCGTTGTAAGATGTCAGGGGCACTGGATTTGCTGTGGTTGTCGTCATCGGCTATCTGCTCTTCCAAAAGAAACTTTTCTCGAAGGTACTTCTCTTGCATCGCAAACTCCTTGGTTTTTATCGCGTGCTCCTGCTCCTTAAGCTGCTTCTCTTTTTCCAGTCGGTTCCGTTCCTCCTTTAACCGTTCTCGTTCTTCCAACAACTTCTGTTCTTCCAGCAGCCGCTCACCTTCCAAAAGCTGCAATGCTAGTAGCGCTCGAGCTCTTGCAGAGGAAGTGCAGGATTTAGCGGAACCTTTCTCCTCACGGCTTGGTTTTGCTGGTAATGTAGCCTCCGGATTCCTTTTCGGGGTTGTATTGCTTCTCTTCGATTTCTCACTTGGGGCCACTCTGGGGACACTCAAGTTCTTCTCCGTAATCTTCTTGTGAATAGCGTTGCTCGACTTCATCTCACTCGGAACCGCATCGAGGACAGTCGATGTCGCCGCAGAATGGTTACCGCCTTTCTTTGTAGCACCAGTTGCTACCTTTGGGAGGTCGAGGCACGTAGTACATTTCCATGCACGCTTCTCGACTCCTGGCGACACTTTCGCACACGAGTAGTGGTACCATACACTACACCCGTCGCACGCTACCATTCCAATATCAGCGCAATTCGGTCGATCACATTTTCCGCAGTCGTGGGCGTTGCTCGATTGCATCCTGGTAGCAAATCTTTGAGGATGTTGGGGCAAGTAAAAAGTCCTTCAGCAGCGTTTGTAATGGCAGCTCAAAGCTAAAAAGTTAAGTAATTTTATTATGAATTTCAGAAAAAAAAAGGTGTTAATGCGTATACATACATTTGGTTTTACCTAACCCGTGACAAGGCTTACCGAACACGCACTACGGGGTTACCGTCGTTGCCACCTGGCGAAAATAATTACATAATTCGTTATAATCAACGGTATACCTGGCCATACCTAACCACACTTCGCTATAAGTTCACGAACGAGCGCACGCTGTAGTTCGACACTATCAATAAATTCTATTGTGTGAAAATATGGTAATGAACCTATAAATTAAACTAAATACTACGAACTCAGCGGTA
>JASCZW010003820.1:0-30103 GCA_034211315.2 Aedes japonicus
GTGGCTGGTTCTAATTTTGTATTACTCAGAAAAAATAAAACCTAAGGTCATTAAAAATGCAAAAATCCTTGAATCTAGGATTCTCTGGATAAATTTCCAGGATTTTTAAGGGGACCGTTTTTCGCATATTGGAAGAATAAATTTAAATAATCATCTCTAAATTGGAATAATTTTTCCAGCAGAGATTCCTCCAGACTTCAGTTGAAAAGTTCTCCTGGCATAATTTAAAAAAAAACACTCTCAGAAGCTTCATTTTATGCATTTTATGAAATATCCTTACAATTTCCCGAAAAGGTAGATTTCTGTGGAGGATTCATTATAAAAAGAAGAATTCTCGATGGAGAAACAATAAAGCTACAGAAAAATCCATAATTTTGTTTTTTTGGCTGTGTTTCTAGAATTTCCGGGCGACGGTTGAAAACAAGTTGGAAGAGGTGAAATCAAAAGAGTAATTCCTGGCTGGAGTTGGTAGAAAAATGTCTGGAACACTCCGTAAGTTAAATGTTATATTTCAAGAAATTCCGGGTGAAATTTTAAGAAAGTCGAAGGATTGTTTGAAGGATTTCTATGCTAAACACGGGCAAATTAGACTGCGTGGCTTGCAACCTGAGTGTAAAACTGGTGACAGAAGAAACTTACGGATCTAAATACAACAAGATAAATACAGATTGAACCGATTGAATCAGTCTGAATAAATTTCCAGGATTTTTTGGGGGTTTGTTTTTAGGAAGTCGCAAGGGGTGGCACAAGAAAGAAGTTCCGTTGAAGAAAATCTGTTTAAAAATCACGCAGCACAAATTCTTAGTAATGTGCCGAAGGATTACGGATTGAATTAGAACTAGTTGAAAAAGTTACATTATTTATTTGGAGTTATCCAAAAGATTTCCTGTCACCAAACAGACGTAATTTTCTAAGGTTTGGTTTTAAGAAGAAAACAGAAGAATCTTATCCAAAGAAATCCGACAAAGTTCTAGTATGTTCCATGAGGCTAGATTTTTCTGGATTTTTGAAACAAATTGTTCTAATCTAAATTAGTGTTCCAGCAGGAGAAAGGAGCAAGGAGCGTTGCATAGATTTCTCTGGACTCTGACTTCCTTCTGATGTCCTGGTTCTCCTGGCTCCCTTTAAAAAAAATGTTTGTGTCTTTGACCTGAAACATATTTTGGCAGACAGGAGTACGCAAAAAACTTACTTTAGAAAGCTCTAATGTTTTCAAGTAATTTATATCATGAAAGATTATCTGTACATATCATTCGATAATAAGAGAATCATATTTTGATTATACTGATGGCTCATGAGAGATCAATATCAGCTCATGTCTCAATTTGACAACCGATTTAAACCACCAGTAAGGATGCTGTTGTGGCCACTCACAAGTGTGGGTGGTTTATTTCAATGGAATATAAGAATACGTTAAAACAATTTCATCCAAAAAAATTGACCAATCAGACTCAAACAGATCAAATCTCTTCTTTAAAATCAAGATGAAGAGTTCACACCTCACCGGTCATGCCCCATTTGTAGCCCCAATCTGTACGATCACTTCTCACTGTACGACCCTGTACCGGCGGTGGCAGTGCCAGTGATTCAATCAATTGAAGCATGTATTATTTATGACCCGCGACCATCAACCGTCCGGCCTACGTGGAGATTCTAGTTGTTTGTTGTCACCACCTCAGGGATGCCGGATTGCACCGTTCCCTCGAGCGACAACGCACAATAGAATCGCGGAGTCTCAGTCGTCTCGCCCCCTCAGAAGTCAGCCCAGAAGAAACCTCATCCGTAGGCGATACGCGCCGATCTGCTCGACTCAGACCCTAGCCTCCTCCGCTCTGCTCTAGGCAAAGTGGGCTAATTGGTGGAATAAATCAAAATATTTTCATTCCTTCAATTATTCCTCCACATGCCAACGGCTCGGGTTGGTGGTGTTCTAACGGGCGCAATCAGGTTATGACTATCTTTACGAACCGAGAAATAGGTGCTAATGACTTCCGGTTGGAGAATTCTCGCAAGACCTGCCGTGTGGGGGCTGCTAAACTGGTCCCAATTGGTTGGGCAGATAAACGAGAGGTGCAATTGACTAAGATCCGATTCTCTTGCCATGACCTTCCTCCGCCAGTGCCCGAGGTGGGATGCCCGAAATGGCCTCTTACTTATTGCTCGAACCGCGTTCGACCTTCTTCGTCCGTGGTTCATAAATCATTGTTCCATTAATTTTATTTCACCACTCGGAGAAGCAAGCCGAACGTCCGGAAAGCATCGTCATCACCGCTTTGCTCGCACAGCACCTGTTGGCGGGTGCGGAGCTTCTTAAGGTGGCTGCTGCAGTTCCTGCACTGGATTGGGATTTTCTTCGGCCTTTTGCACATAAGCTCTGATAGAGTAACGGAGAAGACAGAGTGGAGCGAAGCTCCCGATGAGCGAGTTCGGAAGGTAACAAGTTTTCGATTGGTA
The DNA here is from genome assembly GCA_034211315.2 of Aedes japonicus. Lineage (NCBI taxonomy): Eukaryota > Metazoa > Arthropoda > Insecta > Diptera > Culicidae > Aedes > Aedes japonicus. The sequence continues at coordinate 2,455 of JASCZW010003820.1, forward strand.
CGAATAGGAGAGAGCGGAAAGTGAGATTATTGGAACCTGTAAATTTCGAGAAAATTTAAAAAATACACATAGAAAATCAGGCCAGACAAAAGATTAAAATCTAAATATTTTTAAGACTACGACTACGGATTCTGGACGTCTTTGTTGAAGTAATCCACTTTATTAAACCCTTGAAGAAAATGGCAGATGCAGACATTTATCCGGCTAACAGAAACAAAGAGCACGTCTTCTTAAAAGGAAAGCTGAAATTCAATGGACTGATTTTGTAACGAAACAAATCATCCATAACGTAATTTAAGAGAATTTTCGATTTTTTTAAATTTTAATCGTTTTGCTCCACTGTGTTCTTATTGGGTTATTTTTATTTAAAAAAATTAAATTCAAAATGAAATACATAAATAGGAATCATACAACGAAGTAGCACTTCACCCTAATCCAATGCGTCCAAAAATTGCAAATGTTTCCATTCTTCAAATATAAATATTGATAAACGTTTTCAACAAACTTTTCATCTTCTTTTTTTATTTTCTTCCTTTTTTTCAAAAATCCGTAGCTCACGGGACTAGCGGGAATTTCAATGAAATTTTCATGTTCATCGTTCTGGTAAACGGTACTGCAATCTGCTTGATGTTACTCTCAGCTAGACCTCTCTCCTCTTTTTAGAAAATGAGCAGTGCGTAGAATCGTTTTAAAATATTTTTTCAAAATTCTGATTACATATTAGTTTCTTTTTAAAAAGAGCAATTTTAAGATCCCATTTTCGCCCTTTAAATTGATTCCAGATGTTTTAGATTATAGTTTCATTCTGGCACAAATCTAACAAATCTAATAATTTCTACGATTAAATATAACCCAAGTCGTTCTTAATAGCAAGGCTGGTAGCGGATTTGCGGATAAATAATAGAATGACTTAAGTGACTAAAATAATAAAAATAGTGACCAAATAGTGACCAAAAAGTGATTTCCAAATTTTAGTATTTGTTTAATCTTTTATACATTTGATTTATAAGTACAGAAAAAATGAATTAAGAGTTCATTCCAGTTTGCAAAAATGCAGAAAACTGTTTTGTGCAGTTTTGAGCTGTAATCAAGCGATTTTTTCGCACACAGCCTGTGATCTGTAGCACACTGTCTTGGGCAAATTTGCATTCCATCGAGCACTGGAAAAATAAAAGCATATGAGTTCAAGACCTAATTGGCGACCTAGAACATCCTGAATATGAAGAAGTTCAGTAAGAAAAAATAAATGCCTTATTAATAGTGTAAAGCGTTGTTTTAGAATATTGTACATATGCATACGTATTGTTAGATTCTCGTTGATAAACGTTATATATTTTTGTATCTTTCTGAGAGGTTTTAGGTCATCCAAAATGTACTTGAGTTCAAAACTTCAGATCTACAGTTGTAACAGTAGCATTTAGGGCTATATAAGGTTATGATATGTATTCAAACTTATTGAATGAACCTTTTGGAAGGAAACAGTCATTATTTGATAACTTTATGATGTTCTAGGTCATCCAAACTGTCCTTGAGTTCAGAACTTAAGATCTACAGTAGTAACTATAGCTTTTTGGGCTATACAAAGTTACGCTACGTATTCAACCATATTCAGTAAATATTTTCGAGCGTAAAAAAAACCTCATGAGATAAACGGGGATGATCTAGGCCAACCAAACAGTCCTTGAGTGCAGAACATATGATCTACAGTTGTAACAGTAGGTGTTTAGAGTGTGCAAAGGGACAATATGTATTTAACAATAATGATTGAATAGTGTGGAAGGCCAACATACATAATGCGACAATCTTGGGATATTCTAGGTACTCCAAACTGTCCTTAAGTTCAAAACATAAGATCTACAGTTGTAACAGTAGTTTTTTGAGCTATATATGGTAACCATATGTATTCAAACATATTCAATGAACCTTTTGGAACGTCAACAGTCTTTATTTTATAACTTTGAGATCCTCTAGGTAATCCAAACGGTCCTGGAGTTCAGAACTTGAAATCTACGATAGTAATAGTAGTTTTTTGGGCTATACAAAGTTACGTCACGTATTCAAGTATATTCAGTGAATATTTTCGAACGTAAAAATACACAAGAAGATAATCTTGGAATGGTCTAGGTGATCCAAACTGTCTTGGCATTCAGACCTTAAGATTTACAGTTGTAACAGTAAATTTTAGGCAATTCAAAGTTACAAAAAATATTCAAACATATTCAATTAACATTCTTAAAGTCAAAACACATTATAAAGCAAAGTGACATATTCCAAGTTATCCAAACTATCCTTGAGATCAGAACATAGGACCTACAGTTCTAACAAAAGCTGTCTGGGCTATGCAAAGCTACGATGTGTATTGAAACATATTCATTGAATATTTTGGAAGAACAACAGACATTATGAGATAATCTTCGGATGTTCTAGGTTATCCAAACTTTCCTGGAATTCAAAACATAAAATCTACAGCTGTAGATTTTAAGTTTTGAATTGTAGCTTAAAATCTACAGCTTTTTGGACTAAACAAAGTAACAATATGTATTTGACCAAATTAAGTGAGTTTTTTGAAGGTCGACCAATACAATGTTCTTAGGTCATCAAAACTGCCCTTGAGTTCAGAATTTCGGATCTATAGTCGTAAAGTTAGCTTTATAATCTATGAAAGGTTACGGTATGCATTCAAACACATCCAGTGAAGCTTCTGTAAGCTCACCAGTCATTATCAGATTATCTCGGGATGTTCAGGTTCATAAAAACTGACGTTGAGTTCAGAACTCAAGATATACGGTAGTAACCGTAGCCTTTTGGGCTATACAAAGCTACCATAAATATTCAAACATATTCAATTAATATTCTGAAACGTCCACAGACATTATAGGATAACCTTGTTAGTTTCAGGTCATTCAAACTGTCCTTCAAAACTTAAGGTCTACAATTGTAACAATAGCTTTATGGGCTATACAAAGTTAAGCTAGTTTGTTTGGCATAGAATATCCCAAGATTATGTCATAATGTAAGATGGCCTTCCAGGACATTCAGGCGGGACAGCGTTTGCCAGGGCATCTAGTTTTTTGGTGTATATTTCTCGACATTATATAGTGTGGCCAGATCGCTTAATTTGGTTGACTATTGTACAATAGGTACAAGTGATTTTTTTTAACTTTTTACAATCGGCGGTACGAAAATAGTGACTTTAGTGACCATTTTCCGAAAAATAGTGACTTTAGTGACTTTTGGATGCAAATAGTGACTTTTTAGTGACTAGACTCAAAATAGTGACCAAGTCACAAAAAAGTGAACTGCTACCAGCCCTGTAATAGCCAACATAAAGCCATATGGTCATCATAAAACCAGTTCCAGTTGTTCGGCATGGTCCCATAGGTTAAAAATTGATCTCTGACCCAACCATAGGGTCAGAGGGACTCACTACTGTGCCTGCAACATGAAATCAAATCTCCTCGATGAAATATAACCAATGGCACTAGAAATTCCAAAGGCCTCCTCGTTGATCATACCTATAACTTTTCCGGATGTTCCCAATTATGGATTCATAGATTCAAGTGGAAGTCTTGTATAACCATATCAAATGACACATCGAATCATAAAGCAATATAGTCAGCAATAACCAATTCCAGTTGTCTCGGATTATTATTCCATGTGTTCAAAATAGATATCTGACTGAACCAAATCAAAAGACAAACCAAATTTCATCTAAACGACGAGACAATATGATTTTTTGAACGGAAAAAATGTCATATTTGGTTGCAGCAACGTAATTGTGACCTACTTCAGTCGCATTAAAGTTGTCAACAAGTATGCAACAAGTGTGCTGCTTGGGTAGAGTCATATGACTATCATAGAACCGGCCTGATGTTCCGAATAATGGTTCCAGTATAAGGTTGAAATAACATAACCACAGCAATCGATGCATCAAATCAGTTTTACTTTATGAAATATGCCACTTTTAATGGCCACTATAAAACCAGAAAGCCTATCATTTGTAAACTCCTGCGATGTTCTAGATTAAGGTTCCTTCCTTGCGACCAAAGTGGAAGGCTGTTATAATAAAGCTTGCTTCAGATAGAATTGGAACAAAAACAATTGCCTGTATTTCAGTTATTTATTATTGAATTCAAGATCTTTTTTTATACAAATGTAGCGTTTTCTTCATACTTTTAAGAAAAAATACGGATAAAATTATTCGTCACGGTTTCGAAGGAATTCTCGAATTTTTCCTGTAACACGGCTCATTAGGCGGCGCACACCTTCTTCGTCCATCGTTTTAGCTATCTTATTCCACCAGGTCTTCATCTGATTGATGTCTTTGACAACCTTTCCCTTTGCCTTGAGTCTCCTCTTCATGATTGCCCAGTATTTCTCAATAGGGCGGAACTGGGGGCAGTTGGGTGGGTTAAGGTTTTCGGAACAACCTGGACCCTTTCTCTGCATACCATTCTTGAACGACTTTGCTGTAATGACAGCTTGCCAAATCTGGCCAAAACATTACGGGATGGTCGTGGGATCGAATGAACGGCAAAATTCGTTTTTGGAGACACTCTTTTTGGTATAGTTCCGACGTCATTGTCTTATTTGTAACGAAAACTTTCGTTTTTTGCCACAGCTGCAAATGCTCTGCCAAATCATGAATTTTCGTGCAAATTTGTCGGCAAAACAAATTTAAATTTGGCTGGAACATCCCCCGAGCCGTTGCCAAGTAAAATTTTTGACCTGGGATTTGCCTGAAGTCAGCCTTGACATAGGTTTCATCGTCCATCAGAAGACACCCGTCGAACTTGGTCAGCACCTGGTCGTATAGCTTCCGGGCATGGATTTTGGCCACACTATTCTGTTTTATGGTCCGATTTGGCTGTTTGCTAGCTCGATACGACTTGATTCCTTCCCGGAGTCGAGTTATCCTCACGGTACTATGGGCAGCACCGAATTTTCTGGCCAAATCACGGTCCGACAGATTGGGATTCCTCTTAATCGTCTTCAAAATCTTACCACGCAGTTTCGGTCGACAGTTCCACTCCGACGATTGGCTTGAGGCTTCGAATCGTCGTCAATGTTTCCTTATACCGTTTGATAACGCGCCATACGGTATTTCTGGGCAATTTCAGCTGTTTAGCTAGCCTAGATGCAGACCACAATGGATTTTCCAAATAACTGTGCACAATTTTTTCCCTTCTTTCGGCTTCCATGTTGATTGTTTACAAAGTACAGTCGATTTGCGGAATGTCAAAAATACGTTCGTGAAGCTGACAAAATTCCCGACACGTGGGCGCCAAGAACTTCCAAATCCGCCCACCAGGAGCACCACAATATGAGCAAAAGTTTGTTCCAATTCTAAATGAAGCAAGCCTTAATATCAAGTCCACATCGGCTCACACCTTCTCGATGAGATATAACCAAAGGAACTCTTAACAGTCACCATAAAGCCATAAAGCCACCATAAAACCAGTTCCAGTTGTTCCAGATTATGATTCCATAAGTTTCAAATCATATCAATAGATTTACCAAATCTACTTGACGAGATAGGATCTATGGCACCATGGCTACCATAGAACCACCCAAGCAACACAAAACCGGCCACAATTGGTTACAGCGACTTGATTGTGACTTGATTGAGTAGCATTGGAGTACCATCAACTGTATTGCAACAAGTGTGCTGCTAGGGCGTTTCCGGATGTTCCAAATTATGGTTCCATATCGTAAAAATAGATTATTGTACGACACATCAAATCAACATATTATACGACACATCAAACCACATCTGCTAGACGAATTATGGCCAATGGCACTCAGAACGGCCTGCGTAGAATTGGTTCTGGATTATGAAACTGATCGCACGACATTTGCCTGATTTTTTTGTAATGCCCTTTTTGGGATACCTCGTGCAACCGCTCGGTGGCAAGTGAGCAGGAACGCATATAACAGTGAGACGTGACCAAATGGAGGAGTCTGCCGTCAAATCATGGTGGCCAAAACCGTGCTTGCCTCAAGGCAGCGGAATTTATTGAAAACCGAAGAAAGGGATCCACACGTAACCAGAATGGGCACAACCGCCATCAAGCGCCTCCGAATATGGTGGAGCACTTTCCACCGTTTCGGTACAGAGTGCCAAATCTGCCACCTCTCCAGTTGAAGCATCGACAGGAAATACGCCAGCCAACCTGGGGACAAGGCACAAGCTTTACCTCAGACCATCCGTCTGATGATGACTCGCTCTTCTCCTCGGACTAGATGGGCGAGTTCATACAAGCAATGTACAGCGGGCCAAGCCGCTTCAGTCTCAAGGAACAACAAATCGAAGCTGCCACTAGGTTGCTGCCCAACTTCTTGAGCCAATATGGGCCTTAAAGAAACCATCAACATCCTCAAGTGGGATGCTTAGCGCTGCACTCTCACTCAGCAGAGAAGAAAATCCACATCGTAACAATCATTAAGACGCATTTATAGCCTGAGGTGAATCTCTATATCCCCGGCTTTTGGATGTCGTGAAAAGACCCCATGGTCGGGTAAACTTTCAATTCCGTACTGAGTCTACGTGGCCTTACGTGTAAAAGTGGCCACTAGCGCCGAACTACCCCCTAGTAAGCAAATATCGGCAGCGGCCTCCGACAAGACATCATTAACGCGAAGCACAAGGCCTGAGGTAGCGCCCGGAGGAAGCCTAATGGTACTACCGTCCAGCAAGGTTTCGAGGAAGGACACTACACCATCTTGAGAACAGATTCTTTTACCAGGTTGAGCCGCTCCGGAGCTCATGCCACCAACGATATCTTCATGACCATCTAACGAACATCACCGATCCTGTCATCCATCAGGAATTCAGCTCGCTATCCGGTGGTGGCCGAAGTAGGTTCCTCCGTCAACAGGTTCCAAGCTTTCCGGCGCGATTTTAGCAGTGCGTCGATTCATCCCTTGACTACAGAAACAAGCTGGAGTCATGTGAATGACACCGGCCAGTGCCTGCACCAAGTCAAGGAGGCAACTTTGCGGGATCAACACGCCTCAGCTTCCAGATTGATGTGTAAATCTCTGAACCAAGACAGATCTACGAAATATCTGATTCGACTCCGTTATTTCATTCGTCTTCAATACCAACGTTCTGGCTTCCTTCACCTGAATACCAAATTTAATAGTCTTAAAAAAATCACCGAAGCCAGGTTGATGGATCAAAGGAATCGAGACTTTGCTCACCATCTTCACTCTCTCCCATCCGCATTTTTGGGGATTCCGATGTAAACTTCGTGAATTCCCTTAACCTAGGCCATGTCATAGTGACTCCGCACGTTCTGGAGACTATATCTAAAGTCGCCGAAGCTCCCATAGTTATGTCTGATGAGTCACGGTGATCCCAGCTATCAAATCAACCAAAAACATGGAGGCTGCAGGTGCCGATGGAGTTCTCAACCATGAATAGAAGAACTAACGGATTTACTTTTTTGTCTACCTGTCCGTGGTCTTCAGGTTTCAAGTTATTCTAATCCTCAAGCCTGGCAAAGATTCAAAAGCTATCGCTCCATCAGCTTACTGTCCTCTACTATCTTGAAGCTATTCGAAAAGCCGATCCTTAGCCGTTTTCTGGTGAACCAGAATAGCATATTCCTCCCAGAACGGTTTGGAATTTCAGAGAGGGTATTCTACTGTTCGCCAGTTGTCAAGGGTTACTTATATCTGGGACAGTCACCCACCGGGGCAGGCATCGTTGAAAAGTCCACAACCTGTAGATCCTCTATCCCTTCTCGATTCCGAAAAGATTCTAAGAAGCGGGTATAGCCCTTCATAGTGGCGACAACAGTACAAGAAATGTTCTACTGAGTGATGCGAGTTACATACGGCGCACCTCACGATGAATGATCCATTTACGGACATGTTATCCGACGCTTGTGTGCCCAGGTCGAAGGCGCGACAGCCTGCTACTGCCGGTGGTCAGCATGGTCCTCTCCTTAATGGACGGAATCTTTTACTTTTCGAATAAACGAATCCCGGCAATTTGTACGTACGGTATGCGAAGTGCCCCATTCGTGACGACTTCAACCATGAATATCCAAGTGTAGGTAACGGAATGTCTACAAAAACGTCTCCCTCCGTTGCTGATGTTGCACAAGAGCCCACCAATTAGTGGACCTGACTTGGCGTTATGCCACTACTCAAAATAGGAGCTGGAATGGTATAAGGAAAAGAAGGTCATCTTCATACCCAAGGACATTAATCTTACAAATTGCGTACCATTGATACTTCCTTTGTCTGTAGGTACAATGTAGATCCCACTTAGCTGTTCTTAGTCTCCTCTTGTCCAGTAACTTCTATCCCTTCCTTCCCGTGGTGCCGGTGGGATTTTGCTACTATCCTGAGCGAAGTGTGCAGCCTATCCGAGGATCTGTACTTAGGCGCGGCCCAAAACAGCGTATGTTCTTCATGTTAGGGACGGCTGATAATCGTCCTCGTGACTGCGTCGGACTCTGAGACAGGGGGTTGAGGTCGTAAATATCACGCAATGTTAACACGTACTACAACAACCGGCCCAGTCCCAGTCCACGAAAACGAACGATTGGAAACTCGGGATATGGAACTGCAAGTCTCTCTATTTCGACACTGCAGAAGGTTTTTTTCCAAACTGATATCGGATGCGTTATCGGACTCGTTTGAAACACGTAAAGGATTTCGGCAAGGCAATGGTCTTTCCTGCCTCCTGTTAAACTTTGCGCTATAGATTTTAAAAATTTCAACGATTTTCAATAAATCCAGTCAGTTCATTTGATTCGCTGACGACGTAAACATTGTTGGAGGAAAGTTCCAGACGGTTACTGATCAGTACACCAGGCTGAATCGTTATCGTGAATCGTGAAAAGACCCTATGGTCGGGTAAACTTTCAATTCCGTACTGAGTCTACCATGTACCAGACGCTGATAAGATCGGAAGTTCTCTACGGACACGAAACGTGGACAATGATCAACGAAGACCTGCAAGCGATTTGAGTATTCTAACGACGTGTGCTTAGGGCCACCTTTGGCGGTGTATGCGAAAACGGCGTAGGGAGGAGCATGAATCCGAGTCACAGCTGCGAATTCACAGGCAGCAACGCAGATGACTCCTGTGCAGATCCGACATGTACAAGCACGCAAGGGAAGCAATGGCTGTGAGAATAACTGGAGACCAGCAGCCCTAAACCAAATTTCTTAGTGAAACGTTGCGGCGTAGGTGTGGTTCTGAAGGAACATTTAATCAACAAAAGTAGAGTGAATATCCTACGACAGTCAATGCAGATCAAATATAGTATAGTATGAGGAAAGCATGGGTCAATGTATTATGTTGTGAAAAATCTCATGGAGGGTCTTAAGGGAAAAAAGAACAAGTTGAATAAAGTAAATATGGCAAAATTAAGCAAAGATGTTTTATTTTAAAATCCAAAAATGCTCAGATAATTGATTAAAAGACTAATTTTTGACAAAGCGCTTCGTGTGTTGCAATTTTAACGTGAACTCCCTTTACTTGATGGTTTGAGATCAGCTAGTCAGAGCTCTCCGATGCCAAAGGGCTATTCCAATCATTAATCGTGTCTTATTTAATGGCCCCAGCACAGTTCCAAATGAATGTTTCCAGAATTCAGATCTGAGTTATGACAATCGTCCTTTATACCAAGCCAAGAAGCCGTGTACTAAGTGACCTTATGCCAAATGACTTTATACCAAATGACCCAAACCCCCTTTGGGGGCGAACTTCGACACTGTTATCCGACTTACCCCAACTCTGCGTATGACAGCAATTGCAGCTGCCTCTTCCGCCAGAAGGAGCTGGCTTCCGATTAGAAGGAGCTGGCAGCAATTAATTTCGCATTGGGGATGATTTACGACATGCCCATAGGCCATTATTTCATCTTCTCGGATAGTCTTAGTTCTGTCGAGGTCGATGAAACCCGTTAGGCACTCGTCTTACTCTCTTTCAACAACAAGAGAGCAGGTGTATGCGTAGGTCGAAAGATCATTTAGGATTACCTTTTTATCAATTCCAGGCAATGAGAAGGCGGACTCTCTAGCAAAGGTGGGCTCACAAGAAGGCGAGATTTTTGAAAGAAGAATCTCACATGCTGAATTTTTCCCATTTGTACGTCAGAGTTTTCTTCAATGTTGGCGAAACGATTGGACTAGTAATTCTTCTTGGGCGGTGATGACATTCCATTATTCCAAAATGTTTCATCGAGATCGTGGTTAAAATGTCTGGATGTAAGTCAAGTCTACAGAATTAACCTCGTCGATAGCCGATGTATGCAGTGCGGAACCGGTTCGGATGACATCGATCAAGCAGTTTGGTATTAGCCCCGATAATGATGCCTCCAGAGCACGACTATTGATAACCCTAGAGGCCTGAGGTAGACAACCCTTCCGAGAGGTAAGAGATGTTCTGGGAATGCGTGATCGTCCCTACATGCAAAGCGATGTACAAATTCTTTGTTTGTCTGACTTTAGAGTGTAATGTCATCACACCCTCCACTCCAGTACATTTCCTACCATTGCGTCCGAGGTATACTATCCTCTCGTTTCCGTGCGACTTGTACCCAGCCCAGCAATTGGTCAGCCATCTTAGCTTAGCTCCTGAAAGAGGGTTATAGGAACCGATGCCTTGCATGGTACAATCGATAGACAAGAGCTTCAGCACAGTAACTTCTGAAAAGTTAAAGCATTGTAAACAAAATTGAATATCGGCTCCGCAAAGTGTTACACACGTTTGAGCCTCATCAATAAACGATCTAATAACAAAAAATAATAGAGAAGAGCTCTGTCTGAAAGGTTCTTATGATAGTAAGAGACCCCTCCTACCTGTGAAGAGGGGGCTCCCGTACAAATGAAACACAATTATTTGTATAACTCGAGAACCAATCAAGCAAATGGAACCAAATTTGGCATATGGAAGTTTTTGTAGGCAAAAAATTATTTCAATGGTGTTTTGAGACCCTCCCCATACAGTAAGAGGGTAGATGGCTTGATGACTCGATTGACAAAAATGAAACTGCAAGTTTTTGCATAGCTCGAGAACTAATCACAGAAAATGGATCCTAAATTTGGTCATTGTTGTGGAGCGATTTATCACGGCAAGATATGTTTCAATAATATCATGACTTAAGACCCCTCCCTTTTCTAAAATAGGGGCTCTCAACAAATGAAACACAAATTTCTGACCTTAGTTCTGAGAACTAAATCAAGCAAATGGAAGCAAATGTAGCTATCGATGAGTGTTTTTATGTAACAAGTCTACGAAACATTGATTTCAAAATGAAAAGAGTTACTTGAAACCCCTCATCTTTCAACTAAATGAGAAGAGCTCCCCCCTTACAAAATTTCAGTATAACTCGTGCAAATTTAATATCAAGCAAAGTGGAACCAAATCGTTGTAGCTCTCTTATTCGTGGGGATTTTCGTTGAAACGAGAAATAATTTCATAGAGGTTTCGAGACCCGTCATCTATCAGTGGAGATCTTTCTGCTCTCGATTAGCAACATGTAATATCAGCCAATTTTGTTGCATAACTCGAGAACTGATCAATTACAAATGGAATGACCCAAATTTGGCATGTGGGCGTTTTTGCGGATCAGAATTTTTTTCTCTAGGTGGTTATAATTGAGTCCCTTTGCAGGTGAGGAGTGGGCTCTCTCAATCAAAAGAAACAGCAAATTTGATATTTGGCGAGCTTTTGACAGGAAAGAAATTGCTTTGTATGGTGGTTCCTGCAAACACTAAACTTCAAGCAAATCTGAGAACTATCCCTACTAGCTGCTCAAATTTGTATGCAGGGGTTTTGGGTCCGGGAAAGATCTTAAGATAGTTCGAGATCGCTCCCCTCTCTGGCAGAGGCTCTCCAATGGCACAAATTTCCAGCATAACTCAGAAATTAATTCAAACAAATGGAACCAAATTTGGCATGTGAGGGTATTTCGGAAGCGAAAATTGTTTCTATGGAGGTTTGAGACCCCTCTCCTATTAGGAATCGATGTCTCTCATACATATGAAAAACAGATTTTCTTGCATTACTGCGAGAACTGATCAAACAAATGGAACCAAATTTGTCATGTAGGGGTTTTTGAGGGCAGAATTGTTTCTACGGGTTCACCGCTCCTTTGAGGGAGGTGGGCTCTCTCAGCAAAGAAGGAAGTTTTTATGGTGGTTCAGACCTTCCCCTCTCTGGAAGACGGAGGCTCTCATACAAATGAAACACAAATTTAAACCAAACCTGAATCATCCTTACTGTTATGAAAATGTGTATGCAGTGGATTTTAGGCGGAAAGGATCTATGACAGTCGAGATCCTCCCTCATCTGAAGAGGGGGTTCCACTACATGAATACAAATACACAAATTTCTGCAAAATTCGAGAACCATTCAAGGAAAATGGAGACCAAATTTGGTATGTGCGGTTTTTACCAAATTAATTCCGAAAAATTGTAAGCGCGCCAGTTCTATGAAATTTTTATTCATTTAGTTGCATGCGTAGCAAGGCTCGCACCGGGTTTAGCTAGTTCTAGCCATAAAAGCTTAACTGTCCCATGTGTAAATGTATCGAAAAAGAGTTATCCGTTGGAACCTATTGTTCATCAGGGGCTATTCATAAACCACGTAGACTTTTCTAGGGGGAGGGGGGGGTCTGACCAAAGTCTACGCTCCACACAAAAATTCAAAAAATTGTATGGAGAAAATTCTATGAGGGGGGGGTCTGAGATTTTCAAAAATGAGTCTACGTAGTTTATGAACAGGCCCTCGCCAATATTTTGCACTGTGCACTGAAAGTGACATGTTTTGTTCAGAAAATATCGTTTCAATGCCAAATCTAGGATGTCCCATCGATAACAGGCAATAGGGAAATAAATTTTCAATAGCACTTTACTCGACTTGCAGTTATTCCAGATGGAACAGATATGGGCCTTTTATGCTTTTAAAATTATCAAATATGAGTAAATTAAATTGTAACTAATAATTGAATGTAACCCGAAATATAACTGTAGCTTTGCGATCAACAAAAACAAAAACAAACGTGCTAAAAGCTAAAAAGATGTCTGAAAACCGTCCCCACACCCCAGCCTCCCCTTTTCAGTGAATCCACTCAACAAGAAGGGAAATCAAGTGATGGCAGCACCTCATGCGGGGGATGGGAAAATTATGAGATATGATATCGGTTGGTGCAAAGGCGCAAAAGGAATCAACTACCTTTTAATTAACCGCCTAGGCGAATTCCGGGCTTTCACTTCGGCCTTCACTTCGGAATTTTCCGGTTATGTCAGCAGGGAAGGAAGGAATTTCTTAATCGATGTGGGGAGGAGTTCAAGCAGTCAAGATCCCGTATGCAAATATAATTGCGAATCGTTAATTGCCGCTGGAACCGTTCTATATTCTAAATACCTAGGAGTTCAGGAAGTTGAAATTGGGGGGTGTCTTACGGTCCGCATTGATCTCCCACAAGAGTACTGTTGAAGAGTTAAGTTGTTAACAAATTGGATCGACCATTCGAAGTTCACAAAATCATACGAGCACCTGCTGCACCGTACAAACACCGTATCAGCGAGCGCAACATTTCTACACGCAATTGTTTCGCCATACTGTGCGGCACATTACACTGCGCACAATGAAGCAAAAAAAAAAGACACACCGACTCGAACGAACGCAAGCTCAGAAAACCGGAAATACCGAAGCGCGCTTCAGCAGGTTACCTTCCACGAACCGCACGATCAGAGAAAGAAGCCGCCCCCTCCCATCGGATCCACGAATTGTGATCCATCCACCCCGGTGCGTGTGCACGGTACTGGAAAACTATTTATGGAATGGCTATGTGTAGTTGTTTTTTTTTTGCTTCCATCCATTCGTTCGTCCATTATTGCGGCGCTCCCTCGCTGCCTGATAGACAACATAGCCCGGCGCATACTCGCACATATGGTAACATATGTGCGGGCGGGCAATCATTTTCATGAACTCATTTGCGAACCGTTCGGTTTTCCATTGAGACTTGCCGTGATCTAGATTTCCCAACTGTCTGTTGCGTGCAGTTCGGATTAGATTCCGGTGGGGGACTTCAACCTCGGTGACCTTTCCGGAGCTTCCCCATCGGAATCCACTTTCATCTTGGACCTGGTGGGAGTCACAAGCGAGTAATTAAGTGGTGACAAAAAACCTATCATTTCAGCAGGGCCGTCGTGCGGTTGGTTGGTTTGTTGATTTGGAGTATCATTTCAATTCCCATACTTTCTCTAAATCTCTGGCCGTGCATCGTGGGGAACCTCAGCTCAATAAAACATCCAATCAACCGCATCCAGTGGCGCGCGGAGCTGCCACTGCTGAGACCGTAACGCTTTCATTTCGCCTTGATTTCTTCGTCGTCGCATTCCTCCTAAAACCCCCCCCCCCACACACCTCTTTTTTGGTCGATGAAGTCCAAGAGGTCCATCCGCTGATAATGACACATTGTGGCGGTCTACAATGTTGTTGCGGTGGCAAATCGAAACCGGTAGTTTAGTCGGTTTTCAATGTCACTCGCCTCGCCGTTGAGGGCAGAAGGCTGCGGAGAAGTCGGCCATTGGTCACGGTTTGATTTGAGATTCGTTGGTTTTTTTTTATTGCAGTGGAAGTTCCGGTTTGGGATTCGGATGGCTGCTTATCGTCCGGAATTGATAGGGTGACACTTTTCAGAACAGCGATTGAAGAAACCAAAGATCAGAGATATGTTTGAAAGGATTCAACAATTTCAGCAAACTATCGATCCGGAGAACGTTGTTGTTGTTGTTGTCACCCTAGTAGCACACTTGTTGCCATTCGGTTGAGATAACATAAATGTGACTTGCTAAGTCATAATCACGTTACTACAACTAATTATGGTCGTAGTGTGTTACTTGGGCAGCCTGTGGGCAGGAGACGACCTGGACCCTACATCTTGTACCACATTGGAGTTTGACTGTTTTACTAAATTTGTACTATTAAAGCTCGATTCAAAGTAAATCTGGACGCACGGTTTAATACATCACCGCGTCCCTGGTGGTTGGAACAAACAACGTTTGACAGGCATTTGTTGATGTTTCATTGACGAAGAAATTGGTGAAAAGTTTCTCGGTTGATCGGCGCATCTCGAAATTACGGATCATGGAACTTAAGAAACGATTGTGCACAAACATCTAGAGAATGCTTCGTGGTCTGCCTCAAAAATAGCAAAATTTTTAAATTCCCAAAGTCAATGGTGTGCCTTGTACTCAAACGTTTCAAGGATACTCTGAGTGTGGATATAGCACAGCGCATCTATCATTAAAGTGGCACTAGGGACAACGAGCCGAAGAGAAAGGTGTTGAGGTACGCAGGTGTCTCCATACGAGATTTGGCAAAGAAATACGATTCCAACTTATCCACCGTGCGTAGAATCCTTTCAAGAGAAGGCCAGTAAACATCCGAATCGCTCCCTGAAACCAAATTTAGCGGCCAAAAAGCGAGCACGATTACTATACGAACGAGTTTTGACGAAATTTAATGGCTGTATTTTAATGGATGACGAAACATATGTCAAAACGGATTGTAAAAAAATCCCCGGACGAAAATTTTACCTGGCAACTGGTCGTGGGAATGTCCCTTCAAGGTATAAATTTGTTATTGCTGATAAGTTTGCTCGGAAACTAATGATTTGGCAAGGAATCTGCAGTTGTGGCCTTAAACCCATGGTTTTCATCACATCTCACACAATGACGTCGAAGGTTTACATTAAAGAGTGTCTGAAAAAGCGAATTTTATTCCCTTCATTCGGCAACGCAAAACCAACGTTATGTTTTGTCCGGATCTAGCCAGCTGCCACTACTCTAATGAGGTACTAGAATGGTATACTGCAAAAAATGTTAATTTCGTCGCCAAAGAGATTACTTCTTCGAATTGCCCTGATTTCAGACCAATCGTAAAATATTGGGCAATTGTCTAGCGAAAACTTCGAAGATGCGGTAAAGAAGTGAGAAATGCACAACAAATACGTTTAAAATGGAATAAGTTCGCCGGTGACAACCAGCGACTGTGCAGATCATGATGACATCGATCATAGGTAAAGTGCGACATTTCGTTCGAAACGGTAAAATGTAATAACTTGTTAAACATCGTTTGAAAGCTGAATAAATACCCTTTTGTTTGACGTTGCTGATCAACCGTGTATTTTGTTTAATTGTTGAGTTATGATCTGTTGAATGCGTCCAAAATTTCCTTGAATCGGGCTTTAGTTCTGAGATGGTGATCAAAAGTCAAGTACAGTATTTGCAAATATTAGAAATGCTGCATTCGATCATATCAGTTGAAAAAGCCGAACTGGTTTATTATCACAAATCAGCACACTTTTGGAAAGCATTACCACATAGGGTAACTGAGATGAAAACGGGAATGGTAACCCTAGATGCTATACTTCTATGGAGGTCTTTTAGTGTGAGACGATTTTACTTATATAATTCTAGGAACTCAGTTTTGAAGAAAACGTAGCTTTTAGAGTGTGCACCGGCAATGGGCGATGTATTAACTCAACAGTGCAGATAGAAGATGAAAGCCAAACAAATTACTCAAATCCCGATGGCGGAAATAATCAATAACAAGAAAATTAGAACTGCCAGACTGAACTATTTTCGATACATTATCATATAGAAGTGATCATGGAAGTAAACAAAAAAAACCATAGAATATAAAGTACGACTCGCATATTCATGGTAAAACTGCATATGGCAAGACATTGAGAGGAGTGGAATTCATATCACAGAATGGCACGAAGCGGCCCTAGAAAAACAGAAGATGAAGAAATTCGCAAACTACAAAAGACTGCAGAAATCATGAAGAAATAACAAAAATAAGCAAAACATCTTAACTTATAAAAGTATCAGACACGAACTAAATAACAAAGAGACACAGAGACGACACGACACCATACAAAACAGTTGACATAAACATGAATGATAGAAAGGGAAAGCAAACTTGAAAATGTAACAACATTTGAGGCAGTATCAAGAACATCTCTATGGACGACATGATCCTAGCACGGCTGGTGAAATGCACCAAAAGGAGTTAAGTTACATCATTCTTACGCACAAGGAACAATACAATAGCTTTTTATTCTTGGTTCGAGAAAACTGCTCCGAAAGACTCTCAGAGCATATTAAACGACACACCAAAGGGCCAAACTAGAAATGAATTAAGAAATTACGAAACAATTGAAAAAAAAAGACGAAAGGACTAAACCGACATTTTCCGTGTAAGGTTGGCAAATTTATTCGAAAGGATTTACGCAACGATATCATAAAAGGCCTGGCGGCGTAGAGGTTTCTATTCTATTCAGAGTCCCACCAGAAAACATTGAAAAAAAAAACATCCTACTACTTTTGTAACCTTCCTTCAACATCATGTCGATTACACCTATTCTAATGTCTTGTGAGCATGAGCATGATTGACCGCCCGAGGTTACTATTCCATCATTGCCAGATCAGCTGTTATTACATAGAGAACCCACAGATGATGTTTGGGACTTACATACATCCTCAATGTGTAAAAGTTGGTGATTCTAAATTAAAGGCCGACTAACAGAAAAATGCTACGCACAAAAAGACCTATCATTCTTGATTCAATAAGTTTAAAAAGTCCAACTTATGTTTGCTTTACAGTAATTTTATTAAAACTTTCAAGTTACAGGATTAAATGGCAACATTTCTCCAGTTCGAAGGAAATCTCGAACCATCTGTAGAATATATCACATAAGAATAATAAAACAAAATAAAGACACGAAATATATTCAATTAACTTGGAAGTTGTTAAAATTTATAAATCTATAATAAGCACATCGGTATACCGTTTTGGGAACCCTACCTTACACTCTGTAGAAACGCATGATTCCTATTGACATGGGAGAAAAAATTTAAAAGCACGTGATTGGAGACAATTCTGCAGCTATAAATATGAGCTATCTGCACTCGCCAGCTCATTCTAGTGACTACATTCGACGAGTAAGCGTCAGCAGAAAAATGGAGCAGCAAGAGATAGACGCCGAACTTCAAGCGACGGGCGCTGAAGAGGATTCCGGTTGAAGACGAGCAGCAACCTGGCAGATATGTACGTGAAGCCGTTACCCCCGGTTCACGACACCTTCCTCTTGCTGGAGCCCATCAGCGCTCGCACAGTGGAAACGAACACGGAGTCAGCACATTTTTTTATTTTGCCCGCATTTCTGGATGTCCTTGACTGCCCCGTCGCTTCGTCGAAGTCGCTTTGAAATTGCCCAGTATCTTTCGATTGGTCAAAACTCCGGGCGATTCGGAGGATTCATTGCTTGGGGACAAAATCTTGTTGGCAGCATACCACTCCAGAACCACCTTAGTGTAGTGTCAGCTGACCAAATCGGGCCAAACGATGACTTTGTCCCTATGCTTGCGGATGAACACTTGAATACACGCTTTTTCAGTTATTCTTCGATGTAAACTTGGGATGTCATCATCGAGGATGTGACGAATGGTTCCGTTTTCAGGCCACAACTGCAAATCGCTTGCTAAAACATGACCTTCTTCGAGAACTTGTCGGCAAACACGAACTTGAATCTTCCCGGTACATCCCCACGTTCAGTCACGATGTACAACTTTTGACCGGGGGAAGCTGCTTAAAATCTAGTTTGACGTATGTTTCGTCATCGATCAAAGTGCAGCCCTTGTATTTCGTAGAAATACGCTTTTTGGCCCCGGAGTTCTGCTTCATGTGCCGGATGATTACTGGATTTGTACGACTTGTATCCTTCCCTGGCAAGGATGTGTCACGCCGTTTGAAAGTTGGCGATGTACCTTTTGGCCACAGCTCGGATCGAACGCCCGGGGTTGGCCTTAACACACATCGAAACCTTGCTGCGCAGCTGACGATCCTTGGTTCCAGATTTTTCGCAGGTCTGCTGATTCCTTTCCACACTCAGTGTTTCCTTGTAGGTTTTGAGGATTCGACAAACTGTGGTTTTCGACATCTTCAGCACTTAAGCCAGCTTGGAACCGGATCACTACGGATTTTCCAGGTGTATTTCGGTACGCGATCGACTACTTTGATCAAACTCGCACCCGTTGTTCTCTATAGAACTGTAAACAAACCACTGTCAAACGTTTTCGACTTTCAACACTAGTACGTGCTAGCGACGTGCAAGGGGCGTAACAGTTTACTTTTGGTCAGCCTTTACGATGAAGGTAGGCGATACAAAGTAGTGCCAACAGTTTGTAGCTTACTGAAGAACTATGCGATCGTCATAGATTCCGGTAATGCAAATACTTTTACGGTAGGCTTAAAAAGTTCAATTTCCGATATCCCATACACAGAGATCGACGGTGAGGAAATCGAGATACTCAAATAATAAACGTTTTGTTGGTGACCTTCGACAACAGCATCAGTGGAGAGTTTCAAAGATTGCGATTAGACTCCGTAGTATGCTGAGATCGAATTCTGGTTCGCCGAACTACGCCGTTGTCCTCTAGGGCCACAGTTGGACTGTCGACTTACAAGAAAATGGTGACTCGAAAGTTGTACACGACGATGCTGACAAAGAATGGTACAGGACGATAAAAGTTACGTCAAGGCAGACTTTAAACAGCTTCCTGGACAGGAATTTTATACGGCAACCGGACGGCAAAATTTACGAAGAAATATGTGGTGTGGCAGGCCATCTGTACCTGAGGCTTGAAGAGCAACGTTTACATTGCGACCGAACCGTCAATCAGGAAATTTATCTGAGGTAGAATTTATCATTCAAGTAGTGCCCAAGGACAAGAACCCTCCCTACACACCAGAGCTCCACCCATTCGAACAATATTGGGCCATCGTCAAGCGGAACCTTAAGAAGACTCAAAAATTCTGTTGTGAGCGAGAAACAGTTTAAGGCAAACTGGCTTTCTGCGGCGAACAAAGTGGACAAGGAGACTGTACAAAATCGTATGGCACGTGTTAAACGAAAGACCTGGCAATTCGCATTCGGTAAAAAGGAACCTTAGCTGGTTATTTCTCCTTTATTCTGTATTAACTGAACATGAAAAAGAAAAAGAATTTGACTATTGAAAAAAAAACTTTGGACGACTCACACACATTACTGTTTGACCAAATTTTGATCGCAACACCCTTTACAAGCTTTCGGAAAACTTGTTCAGTGGGTCAGAACCCTTTGATTGGTAACTATCAGTTCAATATTTTGCGGAACTTGGTTCTTCTTTCTTAGCATTTCAAGCTTATTGCTATCGCACTTAACTTATTGCTTGCTCTCAACTTAGTGTTCTAAATGCACTTCCACAGTTATTGAGAGCTTTCGATGCCAGGTACTATTTTTGTATTAGTATGATTGTGTGGCAAGTACAATCATACCGTATGCCCAGCGAGTCGAGAAATTTTCCTTAACGAAAAATTCCTAGACCAGAGCTGGAATCAGACCCAGCCACCTCCATCATGGTGTTGCTTTGTAGCCGTGCCTTTACCAACTGAGCTAAGGGTGGACCCGATATGGAAACGATTATCCTGTATAAATCACAGCAGCACTTAGAAAGGTAATAACTTTGGAACATACCCAAGTAATCAACCACCAACAATTCATCTCTTTGTAATATAAGACTTATATACAACTTATATAGGTTTTGCAAGCTTTATATCTCGTATATCCACCACATATTCCAAAAAAAAAGGGAATGAGTGGGCTTGTAAATTAGTTGGTGATATTGAAAAATAATGGAAAATTATGAATTGTTGATCACCAATTGAAAGCCCACTGAACAACTCTATCGAAGACAGGAACGTTCTATATGGCCAGGGTCCCAAGATAAAGCATAGTCGGGAGATTTACTTACACTTCATTGCCACGGATTGAGACTATTATGAATTTGTGTTCATCAATAAAAAGAACTTGATCTGTTGAACAACTATGTCGAAGACTGAAACCATCGATTTGGTCCAGATCTTGAGATAAAGCATTTTTAAGAAATTTTCTCGCCACGTAGTGACAAGATTGTTAACTAATAGTCAACAATGAAAAAGGCATTGATCTACTGGACCCCTTTATCGAAGGCAGAAGCCGTCAAGATGGGCAGATGGTCTATATATACTTGCAAGTTGTATTCAAGGAATATGCTGTTGTACATCAAAGGTTAAGATTTTTCTTTGCCGGTTCAATCATCGTTTTGTGACATGTTTAAGATGAGTTTTTTTTCAAGGGATCTAAATATTTTCTGAGACAACTGGCCTCCCTAAAGGCACACTTGATACAATACAGTTGAGGTGACTGAATTAAGACTAAATTAAGTTACAATCACGTTGCTGTAACAAATTTTAACCTTTGTGTGCTGATTGGGCTATTCAATAAAAGCTCTGTCAGCATGTTGTAATGTTCAAACAAAAAAGTCGAAGAAGAGACATCCAGAACCTTCCGAAACGATCATCTAATGCAACTCATTCGAAAACAGTGACCATCAGTTCAAATTAATTGTTTTTAATCCAGATCGAACTCACCAAATTTAGCCAGTCGTTAGTTTTTCAGTGATGTCAATCCGGATAGTGGAAAACTACTGGGTTACCTAGCCTCGTCAATTTCTTTACAAATTAATTAGTGACACCATTGCTATTTAAACTGCATTTTTCCAGCATCAAATGACCTACTACAGATTGAAAGAAAATCTTTTGAAGCCCATTTTATCACCATTCGAGAAATCCAACTAATTCACCTTCACGTATTTTTGCGAGCATTTCAAATTCAATTCCACGCCGGAATTCAGAGTCCATCACTTCCAGCATAAACAACTACAAGTGTCACATAGAAACCGACACCCCGCTGCGAATCAGCCGGCGAAGATCGAGGAAAGCGAAAGCACGCAGACCGGAGAATTCCAACTATTCGGCCACTTGCCATCGTCGGAACAACCGCAACTCGGGGCGACAAGTCTGCAGCTCTAGGAAACCAAACAAAGCAAGTTTATTCATTAACTGTTCCTTCAAATGCTTCCCCCTTGGCGTTTTTTCTTCTTGTTTATTTTCCATTCTGCTGGCGAGTGTAAATAGTTCAATGGCGACAAACGACGATGGAAACCCGTGCTTCGTCCAAACAAAAACTGAAGAAATGGCTAAACTTTAAAAAGAAAAAAAAACGGCGAAGCGGATAAGATGGAAAGTGTTTAAAAAGTGTCCAACATACTTTCGATCTCAATCCGCTTGATAGGAGAAATAAGTTCGTTGGTTGCTTTTCGACTTTCGCCATTCCGCTGCACAAGTCAAAAGTTTGTTGCCTCAGTGGTGGAATTGTGCATAAATTATTCGTGTGAGTTTTCTGTCAATTCCGTCATACTGCCCGGCATTGTAGTAAACAGAGCGACGACGACGGAGGCGCCATATGGCACTGCGGCGATGCATCCGAACCTAGTCAACGTGTCGTCGGGGCCGCCTCAGCCGCAATCGACATGAGCTTCTAATTAAAAATTTCACAATCAAAAGCCAGTTCGTTGGTTGGTTGGTGGTTGAATTGTCGGATGCCTTTCTAGCTCTTTCTCGTGCGAACCGATCCATCACCGATGCAATGGCGGGCGTCTTTTCGGGCGAACAAGTGCTTTTGTCGTTTGTTCGGAGGGGAAATTGTGGCGGTTTTATGCGCAAATATTTGCTTTCCCATATGTTCGAGTTGGGTTGGAACGCGGCTGGCTCGAGGGTTGACTGTGGTAATGAATTGTGTTTTTTTACTTAATGATTTGTTTGTTTATAGATCGTTTTGCTTGTATTACTTTCGCTGTTGGAAGGTGGGAAACAAGCATGGAGTTTGAAATTCGGTGAAATGACCCAATTCGATGAAATCGGTTCCTTGTGAAATGAGCTGATTTTGAGGATGGAAGACTTGAAGATTGAAGGAGTTGGATAATTAAAGAAATTGACAATGCATAAGATTAGGGTATATGACGAAAATGGATAATAGGTTATTTCATCGAGGGCCATTTCACCGAATAATAAAAGATGCTATTAAAAAAAGATTTCTTTAAGAAAATACCCTTCGACCGGTTGGAGTGGATTTTCATTCTTAATACAAGATTCTGTTTTTCGCTAAAGACAAAGAATTAGTTGAGGAATTCAACAGTATTTGAACATTCAAAATGTGTTCATAGGCCCAGATATATTTTTTTAAATAAAATTTTATTATTAGGTGAATCAAAATCCGAAAGCGCTAAATACCTCTACTGGCAACTCGTCATCATCGCAAAATGAACATACCTGTGGACGAAAGATAAGATATGGATTAGAATGGTTGTTATCTTGATAGCAGAAATAAAACTGCAATCTATGGAAGTTGATAGGAATCAGGCAAAACAAAAAGGCTAAAACAATGAACAATGCCTCTGTGCATGACGTAAAGATATTGAAGTGTGTTTTGAAACTCATTTGCTATCACGATCTGGATGAAGTGGACCACCTTGTCCGGCACGCACCTGTTCTACTTGTACCTGTCGGTTCGTTTGGGAAAACCATTTTCACAGTTCTGTCATCTGACATCCTTACGACGTGCCCAGCCCATCGTAGGCGACCGACTTTTGCGGTGTGGACGATTGGAGGTTTTCCCAACAACTTATGCAATTCGTGGCTCATTCCTCATCTTCAGTTATAAGATGAAGAAGAGAATGTACATAATACCGTTGATCGTCGATCAAATTCCATCGTCTACGACCAACTTTTCATCGTCAATTTTGTCAATTTTTCATCTTGCGACAATAATTTGAGCACCGATTTTTCATCGTCAATTTTTCCAAGCTCCCCCCAAAAATGAGACAATATAGCACCATCTTTTCATCGTCATTTTGTTCAAGAATCCTTTCTTGGGACAATACAGCACCAATTTTTCTTGGTAAATTTTTCAAGGACCCTGCCCCTCCTTGTGATAATTCAGCACCAATTTTTCATCGTCAAGAAGAAGAAGAAGAAGAAGAAGAAGAGAATCTTCATAACACCGTTGATTGTCGATCGATTTTCTACGACCAACTTCTTATCGTCAATTTTGTCAAGGGTTCCCCCTTGTCCCAGCACAAATTTTTCATCTTGGGACAATAATTTGGGCACATGTTACAAATTTTTCATCGTCAATTTGGCCGAGGGGATATTTTTTTGGGTACGGTGTTTCCGATTTCCGTCCAGGTGCTAGCTCGTAGTCCACTGTCATCCGCTCCTGGCACCCCCTTAAGACGAAGGATGTATACCGAAGTAGCACACTACGGTCATAAATAGTTGTAGTTACTTGATTATGACTTAGCAAGTCATATTTATGTTATCTCAACCCAATGGTTACAAGTGTGCTACTAGGGTATTCATCAGTTTTTCCAAGGTGCGATGCGACAAGCCAGGATTTTGAATATGGGTGAATAAAATCCTCTCGCAAATAGTTTGCTAAATTTCTTCCATCTCAACCGGAATCTTACTGACAATTGAAGAATGAGCATGAGTATGATTGACCGCCCGAGGTTGCTACTCCGTTGTTGCCAGATCAGCTGTTATTACACAGAGAACCAACAGATGATACTTGGGCCTAACATACATCTTCAATATGTAAAAACTGGTGATCCCAAACTAAGGCAATACCAGCGCCGGCCCCGTCCGAATGCAGGTCAAGAAAGAAAGGGTAGGAATATGTTGACATGATACTCATTTTATTGGAAGCCGCGGAATCCACTACACTTCCACGAGAAATCACTGGGATTTTGGATAACAGGATTGGGTAGCAGCAGGGTTCGTTTTGGTTAACGATAAGCTGTCAAGTTAAATATTTGAAAATAAGAGTGATTTCCGATTTGAACCAATTTAAACCAACAGTAAGGATGCTATTGGGGCCACTCACAAAGTGTGATTGTGGTTTTTTATTGGGAAAACAAAGTGATTTTAAATAATGCTGAAAATCCGATTTTGACCCGTTTAAACCAACAGTAAGGATGCCATTGGGGCAACTCACAAAATGTGATCGTGGTTTTTCATTGGGAAACTAGGAAAAGTTTTACAATGCTGGGAATCCGATTTGGACCGATTAAACCAACAGTAAGGATGCTATTGGGGCCACTCACAGAGTGTGATAGTGGTATTTTATTAGGAAAACAAGGCAATTCATCTCAACGCCTGAGAGCCAACTTGGACTGATCTACACCAACAGTACAAATGTCGCTGGGGTCACTTACAAAATGGGACAGTGGTTTATTTGTGCCAAGATAGGGTGGCCCGACGAGCATGGCCATCTTACTGACAATTAAAGAATAAACTCAAAAGAGAGAAAATTTGATTGATTTCGATAAAGTATGAAAAAAGTTACGAAAGTGTCCCAATAATTAACGACTCACCCTTTAAGCGTGTCATTGCGTTAGCTACACACTGTAAAATTGGATTCTTTTGAATGGCAAAGAAAGCCCTTCATTAGTAACAGTGGAACTTCTTCACAGCAGACTAATTTGAGTGGCAGCCTAAGCCCTGTAGGGCGTATAAAGCCAAGTACTGTAATAAGCAGAAGATATTTTCGTTTGATGCAAGTTACCCGAGTAAAGAATTATACTAAATTGATAACAAATTTTAATACTAGCTTATCATTGTTTAATTACTGAATATGTTAGCGGTTAAATAAACAGCCAAAATAACAGAATGAGTAACAAAAAATACTACCAGTCGAGTTATTAGTACGAGACACTAAAGAAGTCTGCACATTGTAGACGAAGTACGCGTATCTGTCAAGATAAGCAAAGGTAGTTTTAATTAAATGGAAAATACTAATTTTTTTTTTCTAGTTAAAAAATACTCGTTGATCACGATAAATGCTTATTTTATTATGACTGCGAACAGTGATTTGATAGCAAATCCTGTTCCATGTTATGTTATCACTTTCGAATGAAATTCCCACGCTAATAACTGAAATAGTCTTCGTTTGGTTAAACGTATAATTTATTGATGAAATATGTCAGAAGCAGATGATTTCTCATCTCCATAAGAGGCTCTAGGAGTGGACAGTAACTTATTGCAAGGACGAATAGAAATGAAGAGCAAGTATTGATAGTTCCGTATAGGGTAACGGTAGGCTTTGACGGTGGTATAATTTGTTGTTCAAATGTATAGATAATATTCATGATTTAGCATTCACCTTGTAAGGTAGTATGTCGAAAATGATAATATATGATAACAAAAGAAGTCCACAATGACAATTAAATTTGTTACGCAAACCAGCAGAAATCAAAGCAATATCCGGGATAGCAGAACTTGTTACTTGAATGATATCAGTTTGTTATTATACTTTGCTAGGGTGGCTTCTTGCTGAAAAAAGCTATTACTTTTGATTTACATTCGATCTGCTGGTTTAGTGAGCGATTGGATAAAATCTGTTACGATTTTGTTTGTGTATAAATCAATGAAACCTCACCAAAATTGCACGAAAACTGTAGGTATCCAATGTTCGAAATGCTCGTAAAAGTAAAACATTTGTGCTACGTTTAGTAAATTTAATGTGTGATGCTAACACAGACGCCAAACGACATGATGAGAAAATGAACATTTCTAACACGGACATCAGAGTCAGATACCAAATAAAAAGAAAATAAACGAGGTGATGATAGCAAAATTAATGTTCTAAAATGACTACTGAATTTTGCGCATGAGCATGATTGACCGCCCACGAATGCTACTCTGTTATTTCCAGATCAAACCAACAAACAAAGACACAACAGATGATGTTTGGGACCAGGGATAAGGTGCGACTCAAATCTCTTTGAGTGCAGCACGCGCTGCTACGAGACAGCACATTAAATTTCAAAGAGACGTGAAAGTGCAGTCTGTACTCCCGTGCACCCTTCTTGTGCCGTGCGCTCAAAGCCGCACATCTCATTTTGAATTTGCTCTCGTCTCTTTGGGAGTTAACGATTGCACTCTCCCTTGTCGTCTCTGTGCAAACACAAGTGCAAAAAACAGACACAGCGGTAGGCCCGACTAGTTTGTGAATAAAGATTTTAATAAAATGTTCCCTTTATGAACCCATACAATGTCTTTTTGTTACTAGCATCAAAAATTTTCATTCTGCTACCATTTATCAAAGCATGAGCCAAAGCACAGAGTAAAGCACTGAGTAGAGCACTGTGCATTACTGAAAGAGAAGTGCAGGTGCGGCTATCTGTCTCTCGTGATGTTATGAAATCTCTCGCACATTCGTTTTGTGCGCTCTTCTGAAACAGGAGACGCACACTTGAAATTGGGTGAAGCACTTGCCTATTCTGCACTACTCTGTGTTTTTCGACAATCCCTGTTTGGGACTAACATACATCCTCAATGTGTAAAAGCAGGTGACTCTGGTCAAGCAGGGAATGGGAAGGAAGGTGTTGACGTGATACTCGTTTTGAAGGAAGCCGAGAGATCCTCTGCACTTCCACGAGAAATCATTGGGTTGTTGGATAGTTGGGAAAAGGTTACCAGCAGGTATGAATGTATGTAGCAAGCACTATCCGCTATCATGCCACCACTTTTATTAGCGGGCCCCGTTGTCCCATTAGCTTCCGTGCATTGGTTGAGGATAGGAGGAGATTGATAGGAAAATGTAAAATGAAAGAGTTATCTTGAATTGTGACTGATGCTATGAAAAGGACTACTGAATTCCGCACAGAAACAAAAGTGTTCCCTGAA